>JAQIWF010000951.1:0-14387 GCA_034694965.1 Ceratozetes gracilis
ATTATATAATAAACGTATATTTTTTATTGTCTAAAATAAAAACCATTAATTGAAATAAAATTGTTTTCAAAGTATCTCTCGATAATTGAGACCATTTTCTAAAATATTTTGTGAAGAAATGCCAATTCTATCGGCAAACTTGAGTTACGAAAAAGTGAATAAATACTTGACTTATGTCCTCTTATTACTATTGATTTGGGGAAGTCTTTGGTCATTAGGAGGCGAGGAAGCACTGCCTCCCAATGGATATCTCTTTAACCTATTGGTAGTGTTTGTACTAGCTTATTTGTCGGGAGAGTTGACAAAACAAATTGGTTTACCACCACTTCTAGGAATGTTAATCACAGGTTTAAAACACAATATTTCATAACAATTCCATTGATTGCAATAAACCATTTGATCCCAGGTTTTGTGGCGGGAAATGCATTTGATATAAATCTCAATAAGAAGTTGTCGGCAATACTGAGATCAGTGGCACTCATAATAATCCTATTGCGGGCGGGACTGGAACTCGACTCGAAAGCAATTCTAAAATTGAGTGCCGTTTGTGTGAGACTTTCATTCACTCCATGTATTGTGGAATCGGTTGTAGTGGCGGTTGTCTCACATTTCTTATTAGACTTTCCCATTGTATGGGGATTTCTGTTAGGATTCGTTTTGGCTGCCGTATCGCCTGCAGTGGTTGTGCCGGGAATGATATCAATGCAAGAAAAGGGCTATGGAGTTGACAAAGGAGTGCCTACTTTAGTTATAGCAGCTGCCAGTGTTGATGATGTCTTAGCCATCACTGGATTTGGTTTATTTCTCGGATTTGTATTTGAGAACAACTCGTCCTTAGCCTGGAGTATATTGAAAGGACCGGTCGAAGCATTGGGAGGGATTGGCTTTGGAATAATCATTGGATTGATATTGTGGTTCATTCCACCAAAAAACGACTCAAATGTCCAGAGATTATCACTTTTACTCTTATCGGGAATATTCTCATTATTCGGAAGTAAGGCAATAAATATGGGGGGTGCGGGTCCTTTGGCCTGTTTGGTCACCCCATTCGTAGCTGCTCTCAAATGGCGTAAAAGGGATAAAATAAATCAAAATCTTCAGCAATATTTAAAGACTTTTTGGCTTATTTTTCAGCCATTTTTGTTTGCATTGATTGGCACAGAAGTCAAATTGTCTGACATGAAGGCAGACGCCATTGGATGGGCTCTCATAACACTGGCAATTGGCCTCACCTTAAGAACAATTACAGCGATGGCTGTTGTTTATGGCGCTCAACTCAATTGGAAAGAGAAAGTGTTTATAGGACTGGCATGGCTTCCAAAAGCTACAGTTCAGGCAGCGGTGGGTCCAATTGCATTAGATTTTGCAAGGGATAGGAATGACCCCAAAAGCATAGAATTAGCCAATTTGGTGCTCACTATAGCAGTGGTCGCCATATTAATAACAGCACCGATCGGTGCCATCGCTATTGCATTAATGGGACCCAAATTTTTGAATAAAAGTTCGCAAAAAAGTGAAAACAATTTTGAAGAAAATGAAAACAATCAACAAATATGTGAATTGGGTTTAACATAGTTATAGACAATTAAGTTATTTCTAGTATTTAATACTATATACAAGAGAATGCAATCCATACCCAATCCATCATTGGTAGTGAAAGTGGCGGAACCCGACCTCGAGTTATAGTGACTGCTGGCGAACGATAAAAAGCTTCTTTGAAGCCGTCGGTGACGATAAACAAATACGGAAAGTGTCAAAACCAGTGCAATGAGTATAATACTAATCACTACAACCACTCCTATCATATTCTTCTTCTCAATTATCACCGAATCTGTCATCAAAATGTAAAATAAGTATTTAAAAGTCAAAGAAAGTTCAAAATTATTTACTCGAAGGAATTACGGAACTCAGTAAAGGATTCCCGATTACAATGGAGTCTGAAAGAGGGCCCAAATAACCATGCTGTTCTGAAAGAGCGACAGCAACATGATAGAATCGTCCATATTCTGCTGGATAACTAAGTGGTGAACGTTTTACTGTAATGACATCCCCTTCGCGAACATTTGGCGTTTGACTGATATATACGTTATATTCGAAACTATTTATACAAATATTTTTAAAAATAAAAAATTAGTAAAATTTTGATTAAAATGAGACAAACCTATGATTTTGCAATTCTTTTGGCCAAACCTCGTGGTCAATATTCTTCCAGATTATATAAAGAGAGCCATTGACTTGTTGTACGCCATCCAATTTGAGAACTTGAGGTAAAGGTATCGGTTTGAGTCGAACCGGTTCTGTGAAGCGAGCGTTTGGCTGATTTGTGCCGACTTTGATCTCATAAAGAGCTCCGAAATGAACGGTTAGAGGCATATCGATAGCCGTGCTATTTCTGGCCATCAATTCAAACCAATTCTCGCGGTTTTTGGCCAAATCTTTAATACAAATCTTATAACCGACAGAAGTGGCAGTTATTCGATCGCAGGAGGAGTTCCACGACAACAGATATTTTGTCCTATCGTTCGGTAATGACTTATATTTAAAATTCTTTGGCGGCGCCGTTGGATCCAAAGGTGTGTCTAAAAGTGTCGAATTTATAGCGGGTCCGACACCGAAAGGCTCTAATACTCGAATTTGAACGATATATGACTCACAAGGAATCAAATTTTTCAAAACAACTTTTGGTTCCTTTGTTTTTGTGTAGAGTTTTAGTTTGTTTTCAGCGAATCCATAAAACACACCAAAAGTCCAATCAATTTGTTTAAAATTAGAATATTGGGGTCGACTCCAACCCAATCGGAATTCCATGCTTTTTGGAGTCAATGTCAACTGTTTTTCATTGACCGAAATTGTGGGTAAAATAACACCTTTTGTTCGAATGGATATAATATTGTCTTCAATACCACTCATTAGAATCGAGCCATCAATTATGGGAAGTATTTTAAACAAGTAGTTAACACCGGGGGACAGACCGCCCACAAAAAGCTCTCTCTTATCAGTAGTAGTATTATAGACAAATCCGACGAAGTAGTCATCGCAACGGTATTCCACTAACCATTTCATAGGTTTGTCTGTAGTATCTGAGGTCCACTCAATGGTAAGACTCGAATTGGTTATATTCCTGGCATTTAAGTCTTTGATGGTTACAATGGAAGATATGACAAGAGATGTCTTATTTGAGTTCTCACTCTCAAGGCTTGCAGTCAAAGTTGTGGCCCAAAACACATACCGGACCCCCGCCTCAAAGGCTCGCTTTTCAATTGACAATTGATTAGATTTGGAGGCACTCACTGTTTGCTTCATTGGTGGAGATGGAGGCGAATAATATACTCGATAACCTTTGATGAGTCCGTGGGAGGCATTGGGGGCTATCCAACTGACTAACACTTTATTGTCTTGCATTTCTTTAACCATTATATGGAGCGGAGGACTGGGCGCTACACAAAACAATTCAATCATTTAGACAGTGAAGTACTCGTATAAAAAGATTACCCTTTGATTCGGTAGTGGCTGTAATGAATTGAAGCGGAGGAAAGGCTTCACTTTCATTTGAAAGCTTGCAATAAACGGTGACATTATATGTCACTCCCGGCTCGAGACTATTAAATGTGAAGATATCTGCTTTGGTTTCAGTCATGTTATTCCAAACATTGCTATTAATTTGAGAAATGGTTGGTTTAAAGTAGAAACTGATAAGACTTGAGGGGGTTTTCCACGTAATCGTAAAACTCGACGTATTTATGCTCTTGAGATCGACCGCCAAATCATTGACTGAAAAGTAAGTTTGACTACAATTGGATTCATCGGATGCGTCGAAACAATCAGGTCTTCGATTACATCGTTTGAAATCTTCAATACATTCACCGCTTTTGCAAATAAAGCCAAAGCATTGGATCGGTTTAATGATAGCCGTGTGCTCATTATGACAGCCCCACTCATCGCTATTATCTCCACAATCATCTCTACCATTGCAGACATCATCGATTGGAATACATCCCATACTGTGCACACATTTAAACTCCTTTTCAGAGCAGTGTTTTGGACCAAATTTACAGTTTTCTTCGTCTTCACCGGATTGGCAGTCCTTCTGTCCGTCGCAGAGCCAGGAATCCCAAATGCATTGCCTGTCCCGACACTGATAGCGCTCAGAACCACAATCGTTTGTAGCCATTGGAAGAGGCAATGCCGGTGCTATTGTTGTTGTAATATTGTGAGCACATCCCAATTCATCGGAATTGTCTCCACAATCATCCACTGAATCGCACCTCCATATCAAAGGCACACAAATACCACTTTGACATCTAAACCACTCTCCGACACAACTTTCTATAGGACTGGCAGTGGTCGTAGTCTTTGAATCGATAACTGATGTTGAGTTATTGGGACAGTCCTTTTCATCCGACATGTCTTTGCAGTCATACTCTCCATCACAAACCCATGTCTTAAAAATACATTTATTGCCATCACATGAGAACTGCCACGAACTGCACGAAGATTTGGAACAATTGGTTTCATCGCTTTTGTCGCGACAGTCACTATCACCTGACAATCAAATCAATATAAGCAACAAATAGCTTGATATTAGAGGACAGACCATCGCATCTCCAGACGGCTAGAATACAGTCGCCATTATTGCATTTGAATTCTTCTGCTTTGCATTGCGGAGCTTTTGAGCCACAATTCTCTTCATCGCTTCCATCGCGACAATTATCCTCCAAATCGCAGACTTGTTTCTTATCAATACATCTGTGGTTTTTGCACTGAAACTCATTGGGACTGCATTTTGGATATATTGTTCGGCATATTTCTAAATCTTCATTCAAGAAATCACATCAATTCATGCTTTTTTCAAATCAGATCATACCTTCATCTGATCCGTCCATACAATCAGAGTCGAAGTCACACTTCCAGTGAATGGGAATACATTTATTGGTGCGCTTGCATTGGAACTCATTATCATTGCATTTGTGGTCATCACAATCCTTTTCATCGGAACCGTCGCCACAATCTTTGAATATAAAGAAAAATATTAGACCGAAATTAGAACTAAACTACGATTGAGAGGACTAACCATCATCTCTATCACATCTCCAGAGCTTTTGAATGCAGATTCCGTTACCACAAGTGAACTCTTCCTGATTACAAGAAGAGCCCTTCTGTTTGACCTGACACGAGACGCCATCTTTCGATAGTTCTTCACCGGAACGACAGTTACACTTCTCATTACCATTGGATGTCTTTTCGACAACAAAGCCGTCGGGACAAAGACATTTATGGCCATCAAAAGGTTTGGTGACACAAAGATGGGAACAATTTGTAGTTTTATTATCACTACAACTATTGATTTTATCCCTCAGTTCTGGAGTAATAATTTTCAAATCCATCGCACCGTTGATATCACTTAAGATCACTCTTCTATCAGAGCCGTCCATTTTGTTGATCAAAACGATTTGCTGAAGATTCCAATCATCGAAATAGAGGTAATCTTTGAATACACCCAAAGCAAAGGGATGAGGAGTCAGATCCCCTTCAGATATATAACTCAAATGCTTTCCATCAAAATCAGAGGACGCGATATAATCCCGTTTTGCGTCGACCCAAAAGATTTTTTGAGACAAATAGTCGACAGCAATACCATTAGGCCAGGAAACCACTGTACTATTGAACAGCATTTTCACATTATCCCCATCGAGTTCGCATCGGATAATACCCGGCTTACTATTACCCCAATCAGTCAAAAATATATAACCTTTGATGACATTGAGTGCTATTCCGCGCGGCTTTTCAATGTTTGGCTTCGATAGAATGGTTCGTCTCATTCGTCCCTCATTTGAAATGTCTGTTCGGATGAGCTCTACCTTTGCCTGTTCTCCATCGACAAAATATAAGTGATTATTAATAGGATTCAGAGCTATTCCTTCCACAGATTCGAGTCCCGTTTCAACCAACACTTCTGGTTGTGATTGTTGTCCGTCCAGACATAACCGCATTATTTTATCGATTCCAATGTCAGACCAATAAAGACAATTGAGTTTATGGTCGAAGTCAGCGGCGATTGCGTTAATCAGATAAGACGGAGGGATCAGACTTTCTTTCGTTGGTTTGTCTTCGTTCAGGAGAAGTCTGGATATGGACTGTCTTTGAACGAAGAGCACAAACTGGTCGTCATGTTTGGGACTGAATGGACAGGGAATAGATTGTGGAGAATACCAGTCCTCTTCCCCACCAAAACATGTATCTCCAGATATCTTACGGTAACCGCGCGTTCGGTTAAACATTTTGCCGACTTTACACCAGTCGGGAACTGAGAAGGGGTCGAATCCCTCAACACTGGATCTATCGTCTAAAACACACTTAACGCCACCCGTCTTATCACGAATGAAGCCAACATCACACTCGAAGTCTGAGTGACGACAGGGACAGTTAAGTGTGGCCACAGGTCGGGTATATTGTTGGCCATTATAGCACTTGTGATTTGCAATTCGCCGTTGAAATACCTCTCGTCGACCCAAAAGACATCCGGAATCCATTTCGTGTGGCGACCACTCTTTGTAGTCATCGGGTAGAGAGCACTGACCTTTGAATACTTTAGTCAGATTCACCTGAACTATAGTCCACTCGTGTTTTCCTTCTTCTTTAGAGCCGAATAATGTGAAAACAGTTGTCTTCTCTCCGGGTTCTGTCATTAGACCATAGATCTTAATTTTGTCCTTGCTGAATTTAATGACAGACCAGTTCTCTCCGTCGTCAACTGAGTACTTGAGCTCATTTGTGGCGCCATTCTTCGAGTAATAACTGATGGATACGATAATAGCCCCGAAGTCACCGAATGCGAAGATATAATTGCCATTCAATACCTGATGCCAAGTGATGCCGGCATCTATGCTTAGGTAGACATTGGGTTTGCCTTTTATAGAAGTTCCCACCACTCCTGAGGCCATAATAAGACCCACCGCTGACTGACGAGAAACGATTGGTGGGAGACGTAAGTGTGGGTAAAGATATGAGAACTTCTGTGACAAATGCAAAGAACAGTTATTTGATTGATTGCATTCAATGTTATTCCCGTCGGCGTCAATAAATGGGGGCCGAATTCGTTGCCATTTGGAGCCCATATCAAAGCTGATCACAGATATCAGGTCTGCGATCGATTTTTTTGGTTCTTTCCATTTGGATGCGATATAAATGCCTCGAATTCCGGCCACTTTGTGAATGTCAGCCAATGGCTCATCACTGGTCCACTCGAGGCCGAGACCCAGCTTTGAAATATTTGGTGCGAAGTAAACGATATTTTCTAATGAAAGCGAGAATTGGGATCCGTTTTCACCAGAAGTGTACAAATTGGTTGTCGTGTCATTAAAGGTGAGGCAGGCCATCACCACCTCCTCAGATGCATCAGCGATATAAAAGTCAATAATTGAGAGACTGTTCAGTGGAAACAACGCTCTTTTGAAGGGCTGGCGTTCGTATGAGACCCACAACTGATAAGATTCATGACTTTTAGGGGTATGACTTCCAATCAATTTTAGTTTTCGAGTCGCAAACATATATTTGGCCGAAATCTCAAACTCTTCGACATTATTTAACCACATCTTTGTACTCAACTCATTGCTGAAGAAATCACTGGAACTGAGAACTGTTGTCAAACCATTTGGTTCGAGTCTTTGTACAAAAATGGTATTCACACCGATATCTGTGTCCACTCCTTCGACGCCCCACGAAAACATTTTGACCCTCTCTTGAATCGGTCGCCAATTACTTCCAAAGTCTTCGGATAAATAAAGTTTGGTTTCAGAGCTGCCGTCGAGTGGTTTAGTTGTCATCAATACTAAGTCAACATTAGTCGAGTGTAAAGACATTGTCTTCGGACTGAATGTTAAGTCAATTCTTTTGAAACTTTTGCCAAAATCTTTGGTAATAAACAAACAATTATTGATTGGATCGATGAAAATATAGTGGGAATTAATGGCCGGCGATATATAGAAGTTATTAACCACAGCATCGGATCCATTGCTCAGTACAAAAGATGACACTTTAGTGAAGTCTTTCCCGTAATTATGGGATATATAAACCGCCGAAGAAATGTTAGGATTTTGGGGTCGATTTTTCGCCAGACATATGATTACAGGCGAACCCTTTCCTGACCAGTGGACAGTCAGCTGTTGATGACTATCATTAAGGGCCGTAGAGGTCACATATTGTGATAAGTGGTCGTCATTTATACGTCCGCTTGTGTTCGGTACTGAAGAATTGGTGACTGAATTTTCTGGCGATCGCTTCCATCGTCTCAACTCATTGTCTTCTGATTTGAGTCCCAATTCTGAGTCAATTTCAACCAAATTGTCTCCATTTGTGATAAACCTTTTGTTTATCACTAAATTTGATTCGCATTTCAATACAAATATCGATATAATGAACGAGGAATACAATAAAACCAATGATTTAAATGTATTCAACATTTTTATAAGTAGTTGTCATTTGAATTAATATTAAACTTAACTTCAATTCATTTCATTTGTTTTACATCTCATTGTAAACACATTTTAGTACTTTTGTGCTCCAAATGTAAACATTGCAAGACTTGACTCATATCTCCAGTAAAGACATCTATAGATATCGCAATTCATAACACTTTTGATTAGTATTTATTAGAAAAGTTGCAATTAATGAGTGACCAAGTTCACTTATTATTACGTAAGATTTAAGCAAGTTTCAAACTTAAGATTTAAGCAAGCTAAAATTTATGATCAAGGTATAGAACAGAAAAATTTTGAGCTCTCACATTTGAATCCTTATCTGTGATTTGATACCAAGTTGATACCCTGGTAACATTTTTCATAAAGTTAGTGAATGATATGACAATTGATTATTAAATAAATCGAGAATTTAGTTATTGTTTGAATGACACATAAATAACAATATCTTCTCATTTCAAACATTTCAACGAAAAAAGTACTTAATTTAAAGTTTTTATCTTTTGTTGAATAGTATCTCAAGTGATAGCAATGAGTCAGACATCTCTGGGAATGGGTTCGGGTTTAGATGAGGCCAATGGTAGTGGCATTATGGACACAGAAAATCTTACTCCTGAAGGCGGTTCACCTCCGGGTGAAGTAGTTTATGATTATATCGCTTATATTATATATTGTGGAGACCACGAGAGGATTGCATTGACCCGCGCTCTTAAGCAAAATCAACTCAGAGCTGTTTGGCTTCCATTTGTGGCCCTGTCCTCTATTGGCACCTGGAGAGTCAAAGCAGAAGAAGGCGTGCAATTAATTCTTAAGAAAGAAGATCCAGAATTGGAGGGCAAAATGGGACAGAATATACAGAATGCAATCACAGACGTTAGACGCCTTCAGTTGCATAGAATTCAGATTCCAGTTATTCGTAAATTCATTACTCGTTTAATATATTTCGTGCGATTGGAGAAGAGTCCAGACTTCAAGTGCTGTGAAAACACTAAAAGAATACAATGGTATTCACTCAATGATGCCATCAATGGCAAGATTGACAAAGTTTGGGGCCCAGAATTAAAACAACTGGCACATTTGTGCAAAAGACCCAAATCTCAAGGAATCAGTGAATATACTCTAACAAGAGCATTCATTAATGTGGCGGAGAGGGATAAGGTTCCTCAGAATTTGGAAGAAGAGATGCTCCGGCAGATGGGTTATGGAATGCGAGCGATTGAGTACATATATGCCGACTATTTGGAGCACTGTTTCCCCTGCAGTCAAATGATTACCACTTCATTCAAAGATTATCTCATCAAAAATGGTTACAATATTGAGGAACGAAAGTTTGTGATGTTATTCAATGCCTTCGACTACGAACACAACGGATATATCGAATTCCATCAGTTGTTGTTGGGTTTGGTTATGATGGAACCAACCCTTCCTCACAGAGAGTTCAGAGTTGCCTTTGTCTTTAGATATTATGACCTGGATCATGACGGATATCTCAATCAGGTAGAACTCACCAATTTGATCAAGGATACTTTTCCCACTGATGACAACGAAACTATTAAACAGAAGACAAAGGATTGGTTCCGTATTATGAATGTGACCCCAAAAGGGACAGCCAACACACTTCGATGCTCTTACGAAGAATTTTCAACAGCAGTCGGCTCATTAAAATTAAGGGGAACTTCAAAGTTGTGTCGACTTCCGGAATCAATTCTGGGTAAACTATCAAAATCTATGTCCAGTCGTGAAACTATTCGACCATCTAATCAGAAGATCACATCAAAACTTATGGATAAACTGAGAGATAAACCTAAAGAAGAGGGTCTTGGTCCTTGTGGTCAGTGCAGAATTAAGAAGTATGAATATGCCATCAATTCTGTCGTTTTCAATACTCGAGGACAATGTGTGGACCCACACATTCTTCTTCAAAGTAAACTAATTTATAGATTACTTGATTGCAAATAATTTGACATTTAATTGCAGATCGAGAGACGGATACTTTAAGACCTGCCCGAACCTATTCAACCACTTATGTATTTCCACAGTACCACTACATCGGAACAGTGATATTACAGTTCGTCCAAGACTTCCACTTTAAGATGAATAAAACTAAAGACATTAAAGGTTTTTTCGTGGAAGAGAAGGAGGATCTTGCTCATAGACATTTGCCACAACTTTGCTCTGAATTGGAACAGATATTCTCTGCTGAAGAAAGAGTTATCAGAATTAATGGCCCCACTTATGTCTTTGGTGATATTTATGGAAATTTAAATGACTTGATAGCAATGCAGTCTATTTTGTGGCCGAGCTTTCCCGTGGTTTCCGCCAATTATGTGTTTTTAGGAAATTATGTCGATTACGGCAAATGGGGGGTCGAGTGTGTCATCTATTTGTTATCTCTTAAACTCCTGTCTCCGAACAAAGTATTTCTATTGAGAGGAAGACATGAAATCAGAGACATTCAGATTCAGAACACTTTTCAAAAAGAATGCGTTGAAAAATATGAAGAACTTTTTGGCAAAAAAATTTGGCAAATGATTAACAATTTGTTTGACAGATTGATATTCGGTCTGGTAGTCGATGAAAGCATATTCTGCACTCATTCAGGCATTCCTAACACAAGAATCAAAGTCCAAGAATATAATAAAATTAATGCAATATTGAAGAACCCATCGGTCGACTCTCTTATAGTTTGGCAGGTTTGTCCCCTCAATAATGTGGATAAATTTAATAGTTGACTTTTCTATCAGCTAATAACTAACGAACCGACTGCACAGCCGTTGAAAACGCGAACAGGTTTTAGCGAAAATCAAGGAATCAGTTCTCGTTTTCTTTTTAATGAAGTTGCAGTCAATAGTTTCTTAGAAGACAATGGTTTCACTCATATTGTTTGTGGCAATAAGCAGACCCACAATGGATATTGTTTTCAATTCGGCTCAAAGTTTATAAATGTCTTCTCGACATCCAATTTCAAGCGCTCGAAGAACAAGTCCGCAGTTCTTCTCCTTTCAAACCATAAGATACATATCATTCGATTAGAGATAACCAAAGAGGAGACAAAGACGGCTTCCTTAACATCAGTGGTTTTAGCCACTGATGCAAAAAAAGCTTAATATTTGAGCCCATATTTCACATTTTAGACTCTAATATGAATTAACAAATAATTAAAAATTAAATTTCAATCTTTTATTAGAAAAACGTATTCAATAGAAAATGGGATATAAATGTTCGGCAATAATATAAACAGTTTTAATATAATTCTCAAAAAAGTGAACGAATGTCATGAAAGACACATTAAATGAGAGACAATTAACAGAATATAAATTGAAATCTCTGTGAAAATGTGAACAATAATACTATTTCTCATAAATGTATGAAAGCGAGTGAGAAAATAGACAATCATTGAGCAAGTGCCTATTTTTATCAAAACTCAGTGAACACATATCTGAAGATAAGGAGTTAAGTAAAGAACAATAGAAAGTCCGTCACATCACTAGACTTGTATAAAATGGACTCAATTCAAACACAACTATCAAAACTGAACTCTAATTACTTATATAAATGATATGTAATTACTTTGAAACAAATGATTAGAAAATCAATACGAATAGAGACTATAAATTTTAGAGCAAAGGGTTGGCATAAACTTCTTGAACTCTTCACTCAGGTCTTTGTGATTATTGAACAACTTATTAATTCTGAGCCATAGGTAATCGGGAGATGCCTTTAAGATATCGCTTTTCTCCTTATTCTCAATGAATTTCCAAAATTTCCTCTTTTGTTGACATTCGAGAGTTTGATCCACTTTTGCAATCCATTGGTTGAGGTGTTCATTGATCTCTTCTTCGCTTTTGTCCGGATATATGGCAGTCAATTCGGTGCTGTCTTTAAGAATGTTTTCCCGATTTTTATCAAACAGAATGTCGAAGAAACCACGAATCAGGTCTTCATTATTGTTAAGAAGTCGATTGAATTCAAGATTAATGGATTGGAATTCAATTATTTCATTCAGGAATTTCTGGTATTCTTCGGGAACGGCACTAAACCTCTCTTTAACTTTATTGATGAATACTTTTGATGGCGAGTCTTCCAACACATTCTGATCAGAAATGTCTTCGTCTTGAGATTCGGGGATCACGTTATCAGACATTTCTGACATATGTTGTGATAATTTATTAATCATTTTATTGGAATCGTTATTGACTTTCATTTGTCTTCTGGTTCTGTATTTCTTCGGTGTCTTCAAATTTGACAGAACTTCTGATTCGATTGAGTTTTCATTCGACGGCTTTTTATTCTCTTCAAGACTTGTATTCGAGAGACCAGTAGTTATTTGAGACCTCATTTGATATCTTTGGGAGCGATCGCTCAGAATCAGAGGTTTGGCGCTTGAATTATCGACTTTGGCTCTAATAGGAGAGGACGGACATGACATTCGCGACTTCCTTTTGGAAGCGCCGACAAGAGGTTCGTATCTCTTGATTACATTTTCAATGCGATTAACGTCGATATCGAAAAGCTTTTGAGCGGAAAAGTCTTTGAGTCCACTTTTATTCCCATTTCTTTTATTCAATTTCTTTGACTTTTTGCGTAAGTCTTCCCAAAACTTTGTGGCCATTGGTTCCGACCACTTGTTCTTACGTTTATTGCCCTTTGACTTAGTGCTTAGCGGTTGACCAGATGAGGGCCCACAGGGTGGGGGTTCCTTAACCCCCATTTGTTGTCTAAGTCCTGCCTCAAAAATCTCTGCGATCTGAGGACTGGCGAAATTGGCTAATGGTTCCCATGTGGCTGTCCTATGGTGCCAACCCTCCCATTTGACCAAATACTCAACTTTGCCATTAAGGCCGACCCGTTTGGCCATAATATAGTCGACGACGTGATTGAAAGTTGACTTCATTTCAGTATCACTGATGAGATCGTTATCTCGTTTTTGTTTAAAATTTTGGTCCATTTTGTAAGAAATGATTTGAAAAGAATTGGTTTGAAATGAGAGAAACAAAGTGTCAAAAAAGGAGTGAAATAAACAAAATTAGGGATAAATCACATGAAAGGTAATGATTGCAAATTGGAGTCGACCTCAGATTCAATGCAAAATTGAGTGCCGTTTGTATCCATAGAGACCTAACTCTTCATTCATTTCAACAAACTTTTCATTTTAATCGCGAAAATAAATAACGCTTTCAATGAATCTATGAATCGCTTATTAAAAGTCTTAATATAAAAGACATAATTAATTCTCTTATTTATTATTTGTATCACTTTTCACATCACATGTCAATCACTATTTGGAGGTAAATGACACCAAACTCTCATTCAAATCAATATCTCAACAAAACAACTATTGATTGATAGTCTAATTATTGTCATTTTCAGCTCATCCCTCACACGAGTATGGATTGCATGTGATGTGGACTGAGAGCGAGGAGTTGGTGTAAACACAATTAGCTTACCATCAATTCCTGACTCTCAGTACGGGTCAAGTAATGCCAGAGCACCGCATATCACATCTAAACTATTATCAGTTAATCTATTATTGGATCAACTCTTAAGCATTAACCTAATGATAATCTATAAGTCAGACTAAGGGCAAATTTATAGCATAATATTTGCTCTAATTGTAGCAGGATAACTATTGGATTTACAAGATTAACCACTCTATCCATGTATGGAGTAATTGAAATATATGTATATATGAAGTGATTCTATCACTCCTTTACACAAGAATCCACAAAAGTGATAAAGATTATTGGATTCACCCCTCTATGTAGCGTTGCCAAATCACAAGGAATCGCCTTGATTTTCAAGGAAATGGCCATTTCTAAAGGATGAAAATTTCTCTCATAATGTAAACTCAAGGCAAAAGTTAAGGATATAATTAAAAGTCAAGGGACCAAAGAAAATTTATCCTGGAAACTC
>JAQIWF010000952.1:0-14385 GCA_034694965.1 Ceratozetes gracilis
CAAATGGCAAATACTGACCCTCTGGTTCTGTGAGGAGTGACTTCGAAGAAATGGATGGAATGGTTATCTGTTTTGATATAAAGTCATTTTTTGGAAAATTACTCTCTCTTTAAATTACTGGTCCTATCCGTTGGTGAAAAAGAGGTTTTTTACGCTTAACGCCATCAAAAGCCAATCACTTTTGCCTTCCATTGGCCATAATTACAGACTTCACACGATTTCTGGATTTTTTCTCTTGGAATCTGATTTTGTCGACGTTCTGCTCGTTCTTCACATTTGTTCCGCTTTATTAAACCCAACAAAAGAGAAGTCTTCTCTCATATTGTTCTTAATTGAATTTGAATCTTGTTTTTGCTCTCTTTCTTTGATTGAAATCTTCTTTAATTAAGAGAATAGTTTCTAAAGAAATCGTTTGAACAAAAAGAATCAAAACTCCGTTCAGTAATTTAGTTCATATAAATACCTGACTTATAGCTCGAAATGTGGAAACACAAGCAATATATTGAAAAGGCGTTCACTACAGCGTAAGTCATATCAAGACATTAATACATGATTTAAGGTTAGATAACCTCTTCCTTAACCTCTTACGGAATATTCATTAAATTAATACTTTTGCCACAAATTTCTTGTGAGAAAAGAAATTGTTATTCAAATGCTATTCAAAGCAAAAGGCGATTCCGATTCTAATTATGAAATTCTCAGACCAATTGTGTGAAAATTTTCTCCGATTACATAATATTTTAGGAATTTTCTCAAATAAGGATGAATTGTGTCTGAAATGTGTTAAATCTGATAATACCTCGAAGTAATTGTTTTCATGCGATTACATAACAAACAAACGCTATTTTCCATTCAATCGTTTTGCAGTTTTTTCATTTCAATGATTTCCAACTTTTCAATAGAGTTGTGAAGAAAAGTAAAATTATTCACAATTTTATTGTGTATTCGATAAACACTTTTTTCCGTTTTTTAACGACAATCTAATTTATAGCCGTATAGAGAGTTATGTGAGTGGAAAGCATTTCTGGTCATATCATAACTTAATTTTGATGCCTTAATGGTTGTCGCATGAGTGCGAGGGCTTACCCTTCTTTTGAAAAGAGATAACAGCCCTCATATGATATCTATAGAGAAGGGGTTTTATGATTAAAAGTTTTCAATTTTGTTGGAGTATTTCAGTCACTCATCGCTTGTCATCCGATTCTTACAATTAAAGCGTTGCACAGAATAAATGCTTATGTTTTTTGAGGGGAATAAGAAATGAATCGCCATTTGTTTTGGAAGTGCTGTTCGAGTGGTTGATCATCAGAGCCTGAGCGGAGAGCATAGCGGAGAGCATAGCGGAGAGCATAGCAGAGAGCACAGCACACAAGTGTCTGTTATGTGCAATGACCTAAATTAATGACAATCGCATTTTTCGCCCCATTTCTCGTCACTTCACTGATTCTCTCGACTCAATTGGTTCTACAAAAAGAACAAATTATTATAACATATGAGTGCCATAAGAGTTGAGCACATAATAGGATCACAGTTTACAATAGAGGAGAAACACCCATAATATTTGTTTCGGGACGGCGTTCACTGCGAAGGTCAGAACAGGTTATCAGCCGCAAAGACTCCTCAACCGAATCATATACTCCTCTCAGAGCCAACTAATAGACTCATTTCGAGAGCCAACAGCTTATCAGCCGCTGAAGAGGTGTTGTCTTTACGGCTACGGCTATAATCGCGAATTCGCATACAATGAGTGCCTCTTTTAATCTTAAATCCCTTTTAATTAACTAATAGTAGCCTAACATGTCTTTAGCTGTTATATCAAAGAGTGATAAATCAGATACCGATGTGTCGGCTCACAAAAAATCTGGTCATAAACACTGTTTTGTGAATAAAGTCTATGTTTATATCAAGAAGTTAGTCATCAAATCACAAGTCATTGATTTGATTTCTTTTCATTCAATTGTTTATTTCTAATCCATTAATTTCGTGTCTATTTTCTAATAAAGGATTACAAAAGAAATCAATTAATCGATAAATTACCTAAACTTTACCTGTTTATTGTGTAGGGTATACGAGACAGTTCCATCCAAAACAATGAAGATCGTCGGAGCCTTAACTCTCCTTCTCTTAATCGGTTTGTATGACTAATAATTAGTAATAAATTATTAATAATATTAATGAAAACTTCAAGGAATCAAATGATAATTATTTTGATTATCATTTGATTTTAATCCAAAAATTATATATTGAGAGACAGAAAAGACAATGAATTTAATTGTGAATTCCTCTATGTTTCGGATACAGTGGCCGTGTTTTCAGTCGCATTGGCACAGAATAAGGAAGAAACGGTAAATACCAGACAATTATCTTTTGTTGTGTTCTTCTCTTTCTATCTCTAATTTTTATGGAATTATAAATATGAATAACTTTCCTCATAATTAAGGACGTGTCCCTATTTTTTTGCACAGCTCTATCTTATGCATATTAATATACCAAGCATAAATAAATAAAATATATGCTCCAAAACAAGATCTATAGTTTGCATGAGATTCTCGTCTTTTAATTTTGGGAATATTTTTAAATATTTAAAAGACTTTTTCGCTCAAAATGAATGATAACCTGAAACTAATTTGAAGTGAATTTCGATTTTCTTTCTTTTCACTAAAATTTAATGAATAGTTATCTCGAAATACATTTTCAATTAAGAGTCTGAAAGGCTTTCCGATAGTCTATTGACTCGTTTTTATTTTCATATTCAATATTTTAGTTCAAAGCTATTAAAAAAATAGTCTCAAAAATTGTTATTGTTTTGCAAAGGATTTAATGCAAACAATGATTTCCTAAAGTGTCTAAAACCAGATTTATGAACACAAGAGTCGAACAGTACTTATATAACACATTCCCTGTCTTTCATACAAAACACGTATTAAAAGCTGAGAAAAGAAACGCAAAATTTAGTCTTTGAGTTCATTAAACCGTTATTTTGGTATAAATTTATATAATTCTAAAATGTATTTATTTTTATGCCTTATCTTCTATTCATAGATAAATATAATATAATTTGAGTTTTTGATGTCATGTCATGAAAAGTGATATCTCCTTTCGTGTGATATCTCTATTCATGATTCATGCGATACTCTATCCGTAGATATCCATAATAATCATAAAAAACAAATTCAAGAAAGAGATATCGAGTTTGAAATATGACTTAAGAATAGGGTTAGCCATCAACTCAATCTTCAAGGGGGAGATTGAAAAAATACCCTCCCTTGGAGATTGAAAACCCCAGATCTAGTGCTTGATGTAATATTAAGTTTTTAACAAACCTCAGGGGGAGTTTTAGCAAATTTCGGACCTCAGGGGGTATTCCTGCAATGCCCTCCCCTATGGCTAACTCTGTTTAAGAATAACATTGAGATCAGTCTTAGTTGTGATTCCCGTTTGATTGTCGACCAAATGATAATTTGTGTAAATTTTGCTTTTCGTGTTGACTCTCATTATTCTGATTTCATTATCCATTAATGGTTTTGGCCCTAAAATAATCCACAAAATGATAAGAGTTTCGATAATTTCCACCTTTGAATAAAAAAAGTATTAAAAGCATTTTGCAAATTAGTTACACTACTCTTTACTTTAATTCCAGGTTTATTTATGAGAATTATATCCGAATACTTTTATATCCTTTTTATGGCTATTTTTCTGCACTATTTTCGAGTTCCCTTTTAAGGACTAATCTTTTATAATCGAGGCAAAAATTCAGCCATTTGTGACTCAATTTTTTTGTGTTAAGTCACTTTTGTGTTAAATCTCTGCTAAAATCAGATAAACAGTAAACTTAATGACAAGTGATTCGCAACAACAGGTGCTCCACAACAGCAACAGATCCACTTGTTTTTGATATATGCTTTTAAAAGCACTTCAAATGTTTATTCAGAAAAAAATAGACAAAAAATTAGATTAAAACTAATTTTAGTCAAAGATTAGGCAATTAATCAAAAAAGCGAGACATAGGGCCGAACCCGAAACTCATTTCTAGCACACCTGCTAAATGTAGCACTCGATTAGATGTCTGTCCCGACTAAATGCTAATTTGATTTATTATAAAAAACATAATTAGAATCTGAATTAATCAGTATTTAAATCGATTCCTACTTCTCGTCGCTTCAATGGATTTAAATATTTAATGAAAACATTTTTAAGTAATCATTATTTCGATTCTCTCTATCGATAAACAAAAACTAAAAACAATTTTAATTCAATCGATTAATATTCGCATTAATTAATAATTGAGTTTTAATTTATTCCTCTATAAACTCATTAGAATATTATCGTTCATTCAGTCGGAAGTAATCAAACAAATAATACGATTATTTCTTAATTTGTTTTTCATTATTTATTAAACTTTTTTCTAATAAATTCTTTTAACACTTCAGTGAATTTTGCCTCAGTTTATGATCAAATGATAACAAGTTTATTGTCTGTTCACAAGAATTGTTTTCATTAATCATTAAAATGTTCATAAATTATCATTTGTTTGATTTATATTACAGCGAAGTCAGTATGGAATGGCATTCCCTCTCGAAGAATCTTCGCCCTCTGAGCAAAGAATTTCAATCATTGGATCCGTGCCCGGAGAGGGTCATTCCCAGTCGATACAGGAGTCGACAAGTGAGTCACCGGTGACCACTACTATTGTGCCGACTACTGATGAGCCCGTGACCACCGAAGAGAGTGAGAAGAAGTTGGATGATAGCGAAAACCAAAATAATGAGACCCCTCTCATCATTGGCAGCGCTGAAGAGGACGATGAGAAGAGTGGAGACAATGGCGAAGAGAAGACTAACCCCAGACTGGTCTTCATTGAGAGACTTATGGGTCTCCACTTAAGCGCTCCGTTTAACGGACAGCCAAATGAGAATGAAAAGGACGACAACAGTGCCGTCGATTCTGAACCACAATTGCCGTTCAGATTTGAGGAAACAGACTCCGAGTCACTGAACAATAGGTGTGAATCACTTCTCAATCATTTATACATCACTTGATTTGAGAACTCAATTTAATGGCAGCCAAACTCATTTGTAACTGACCTGCGGCTAATGGGGATGAGTACAAATCATGCATTTGTTTGAGGCCAAACGCAATCTTTCGTTAACTCATCCTCGAGTATATGAGACACACAAGAAAAGAGTGCCTTAAGAATGCCTTAAGAATGCCTTAAAAGGGCCTTGAGCCCAAACCTTGTTCTCTTAACTTTTAATGTTTCATTTTACCACTTTTTATGTAATTTTTTTGTCAGAATTTTTTTGTCAGAATTTTTTTATCCAAATTACAAGAATCTAAAAATACTTAGGATTTGATGTATTGATTGCAATCGATTCCCATTTATCTCATTTAAAAACTTCACAATTTACTGGTAAATAGGATTCGAAATTGAGAGGTTGTGCCAAACATTAGCCACTATTATTTATTACCCGTGGTAATTAGGGATAAATTATTGTTTTAATTAAGAATATTTTAATTAATTCCCAAATGAAACAATCAATAAATAGGTAAAATGAACGAGGGCATATTGAATAAGTTATTGGGAAATTAATTAGTTAGAAATTCCTTAATAACAGATAATTAATCAAAATATTAAATTTTATAACAATTTTGTGATCAAATCTTGTGAGGGGTTGACATCAATCCGATAATACATTAGTTGTTGACAATCGGATCGATTTATTTAATCGAAATCTAATTTCTAATGAATTGATTTGCTTTTTGACAGAAATCCTTTCGACAAAGTGAATGCCAAATGGGCCACAAGAATGAGGAAGTTCTCGATTCCACTTATGCAACAACAGCCTCAACCACCCGAAACACCAAATCCGTTGTTGAGAGTGGCCGCCGCTGCTATGATGACCAGACTTTTGGCCGCTGCTGCCCGCGCTCACAGCAATGGTAGGTATCAATCGTCATCTCCACTGAATTAAATTCAGTTTAGGAAGTGCTCACTTTGGATGTCCATTACTTAAGCTCAGGGAGGGGTTAGTCGCTATTTTTGACCAAATTTGTGTCCAAACCATCACATATCAAATCTGACCCAAAATATATTACTTTAACTTTTTCAAAGAGTAGATTTTCGAAAATAGGGAATATGCTAATTTGGTTCCCCTTTGTGTAACCCTTGTTTAGACAAGAGATTACAGTCAAATCGGATTTTTCGTATTGGATTAGTACTAAAAAAAAGTTTGAATCGAAATCGGATCAAAATCCTGATCCAAAATCGATGAGAAGTTTTGACAAATATATCATTTTATAAATCAAACATTTGGCAAATTAACATATGATTGTATGACATGGATAACATAATCTGGAAATAATTTCACGCCAAATATATTATCTATCTACTTATGCAATTATTATCAATAGTTTAGGGCAATTATTTAATACCGTAGTTAAATAGGTAGTTTTGCTTATTTCCTCATTATCTCAAACCTCGAGTGTTTCCGGATTTGATCAGACCGTAAAATAATTTGAATTCACCACTTGTTTATACCAATTGATTCCATCAAAATAAGAGGACATAACGGAATAAAAAGCATATTTTGTGACTCATTCCAGTTATGGGATAACAAATTATTGAGTATTTTTGGCAAATTAATACAATTAATAAATATCCCTATAAATGGTTAATAATGAAGGATTCCTCGATATGTGACAAAGGATTATTTAAAGTGATATCAATTAGTTTTAAATTAAATGATGTGTTGTTAACAAGCAATTAGTGAACAGCTTTCCATAAGAGACCACTTATGTGTGATTACCTGATAGTAATTCTATTCATTAGAAATCAATTCATTCATTAAAGTAATCAATATTTAACTTATGCTTCAATTTTGATGATTAGGTCCAATGATGGGCAAAGATAAGGACGATGACGCAGAAGAGGAAACTATGCCAATTCTCCTTGCTACTATGAGATCAGATGAAAACGACAGAGACGGACCAATGGGTCGTCCCATGCCACCCATGTATGGCAGACCAATGCCCAGACCTTCGATGATGAGACCCCCAATGCGACCACCGATGAAATTCTACGGTAACCCTCAGCAGAGAATGGCTTCAATTAATATTCCTCAGAGAGTGTATGCATCGGCACAAATGTTGCCACAAAGATCACCTGTTCAAATGCAAAGAGCACTACCACCTGTGCAGCCAGTGCTTGTAATGTTGGCACATGTGCCAATGCCAATGCAAATGGCTGAATCTCGAAGCGATAGAATGGGTAGCGATCGAATGGGTCCCTATGGACGGGACGTCCACTATAGCCCATATTACGCTCCTCAGCATTCGCAGCCAATGTACCCACAAGTGCCGTATGCTCTCCCCATCGGGTATGACTCAGTCTAACAAATTGTTACATTAATACAATTTAATCATAGATATCATCCGATGCAAAGACATGTAGTACCAATGGAGATGCCCACTCCAGTCCATGTACCAGTTCCCGTTGCTTCATATCATAGACCAGTATATCAGTCCCCATATCAAAATGGATATCAAAGCGGACCGACTGCTTCATATCAAAGACAATCTGCACGACCAGTAATTGAGGTGCCGATTGAAATCCCGATTCCAGTGCACATTCCGGTGCCAGTCTCTTATGGACAGGGCTCTCAACATTACGATACAGACCACGATGCATCTGCCTCTGAAGCAGATCAGGTGGCGATTGTATATTATGACCCCGAGTCCCATAACGGCCCCAATGATGAGGGTTTAGATCATATGGAGCCACATACATCGGAAAGCCATGAGAATGCTTACAGCATCTCTCCATCACAGAAAGGCCTTCCCTTTATGCGTCCTTTGCCTAATATTCAAAGTGCAACCAAGCTAAAATTGTGGCGCGAATATGTGGGCGCCAAACACGCCGCCCAACCCGGTGTGCGATACATACCAGTGGCCGTCAACACCGAAGACTCGCAGAGCGGTGGTCACGACGGCGATAGTCATCTGAATCCAGAGCAGAGCGAAACCTCCGAATCACAATCACAGCCCGCTTTCGTCATTCTGTCGGACGACAGTCCCGACGCACCACAACATCATTAAGACATTAATCGTCATTCAAAATGAAATCTCAGTATTCAATAAGTTTTGAGGAAATCTTATCTTAGTTTTAGGTTTTGTTCTCTTATTTTGTTTTTCATTCATTTTTTTCAATCATTTCTTTGAATTCTGTTTAACAGAGTTTTTGCTAACATTTTATTCTTGATTTTATTATTATTTCTATAATTGGCTTTAATTACTAACACTTGACTTTTAATCGACAAAAATTTCCTGAATTTAATGGTTAAGATTTCTTTAAAATTTTAATTGAATACTAAATCATGTCTTAAATTATATAAAAATCTCAATAGAAATATGAAGAAAGTATTAAAAATTAAGATATAAATAAGAAAGCAATTAAGGAAAGTGTAAATTATCTCAAATATTGGATTCAATTTCAAAGATCTAAAACAAAATAATGAGAGAAACAGTGAATGAACTGTATTTCTGTCGAATATCTTGTTTTTAAAACATAAGAATTTACTGTAAATTAATTAATAAGTTTCTTAAAATCAAATATATTGTACAGAAAGAGTAAATTTGTTTTATAATCAATTGATTTATTACACGATTAAAAATCAAAGTGTTTTTATTCTCATATTTCTGCTTAAATGAATCGCTTATTAATCCTTAAAGAGTCTTAAGACTCGAATTCCAAGTGAGAGACAAACAAAAAGAGTTAATTTTCACGACAATTATCTAATTGTTTAAATCGTATTCAATATTTAATTAGAGAAAAATAATAAAATAAGGAAGGTCAATTAGCCGCTTAGGCATTAGGCCAAGTAAAAGTTAGCAAGAATGGTCATTAGTTAATAATCAATTCCACATTCCATTTGAATCTTAGTTAAGGAAAAATATTTGATTTATATTATTGATTAAAATTCGCATATTTTTCCCATTTTTGAAGTAATTATTGAACTTAATTATTGAGCATGGTTTATTTGTCGATAAATATTGCAAATCTATGATCTGCTCTCAATGTCCAATAAATCATTTCGATGTGGCTTTCCTCTAATAATAATCCATTTAAATATGGAACGCTTAAATTCCAAGATTATTCTAAATTAGTTACTCAATTGAGTACTCAACGAACAAGATAATTTAAGCAATACTAAATTAACCTGTAATTATGTCACCATTAGATATAAATTAAGATCTATAGCAAGGATTAATGTTCGCCACATCCCAGTCCTTGGACATCATAGTTATATTGTTTTTGGTCCGAGTCATGCAGAAAATCACGAATCGAAGAATCGGTAAATGCATTGGAATTCCATTGACTGACCTCTGATTTAATGACAAACAAAACACCAGTCCTTCTGTTTTCCTGGAGTTTTAATTAAATTAAATATAATCTTCGATTTAATTATTAAATCATTGACTTCATTGACTTTAACGGCATATTCATAATAATTATCATTTAGATCGGGATAAGTGGAGTGGAGTGGAGTGGAGTGGAGTACCCTTTTGGCGATTCCGATAAATTCAAATCAACTGATATTTCATTTATAAATAATTTTATGAACTATTTCTCAATTCATCAAAAATAGAAATCCATTACAAGAAGTAATGAATTTATTGATAAATCGGTTCAAATATACACATGCTATAGGTTAGGCCACCAGGCTAATTTGCCACATATTGCCAAAATTACTCTAAATTTAGATTTATGAGAGCAACAAGTTTCATTTTCAAGTGATCAATTTTTAGAAAGGATAATTTCATTTTACAAATAGCCTGATGGGTTAACCGAAAGCAAGTTTAAATTTGAATTGATTTGCCATTAATTTTATTATAAATTGCTCTATGCAAATTGAAATAATGCCAATATCTCAAGTTTAGATTTAATTTCAAAATCAATGTTAAATTTATTTTCTTATTACTAATAAGTTATTAGTAATAACTAGTGATCATAAAGCAGTGAACTTCATATACCTTGTGATTGAAAAAAATGAGACCAGGCTATCGGTGGTCATTCTTGAACATTACCAAATCGATAGTCATTTATGAAACTCTCATTAAACAAGTGTCACATTATTTAGATAATGTGTCAAGCTAGTCTTTATAACTGCTCAAGAAGTGACAAACATTTAGTTATCTACCAATTGCTATACTATTACCAATTTGGATAATTAATTAGCATAACGAACTTGATAACATATTCAATATTTGTTATACATTAAAATTGAATAATAAAAAGAGAAAATAGTGTTTAACTCTTTCAACATTTCAAACAAAACTCAATCAATGTTTGAATGCATTCGGAAAAAATTACTTTAAAATTTAAATACAAAAACATTATTTGATATGAATTATCATAATTACAGTATAGAATCTATACTATAGATAAGGTGGGTCAGCTGACAATGTAATACAGGGTCAATTTATTACATTGTTTTTATTGTGTGATTTTGAAATGTGATTCGATTTCCATAAAACTCTAATTGTTTTAATCAATTAAAATTCAATTTTTTATCTCTTATTTTAAAGACATTTCAATGTTTTAAATTCAAAGTGAAAGTGATTTGAGATAATCTTAAAGTAATTCAAACACAGATTCTGTAATTTTGACGATTATTTCATCAATCAGTCATCGTTATTATTATCGCTAAATCATTATATAATCAATAGATGAGGTAATTTTGTACGAAATTTCCAAATTAAGGCAATTTTTAATAGAAAATTCTCCAAATTCTTTGAAATTCTTAATTATAGTACTTATTATATCGATTGGTTTTCACTGATTGAATATTATTTAATTATTGCGAACTTGATTCCGGGCAAAACTGAAGGCAATAAATCTTTGATTATCTTAAGATAATCTATTGATTCTATATGAAGTGATGGCCAACTTTGGGACAACACCTCATTATTATGAAACTTACGCCACAGATGGAGTCAACACAAAACAAACGGTAAAGTCTTAAACACAATCTTATAGTTAAGGGTTGGAATGGGAGTGAAATCACACGTGGAATGGGACATAGAAAGACACCCATCCCTGAGGGTTGTCAGCTATCAACTTTCAATACACATTCTAAGCGATCACCTGAGCCCTGGAGGCAAATATTGATCTTATAACCAAATTTTCCCCTAAATTTGTATCGATATAGTTTAGTTTCGACACGAAATTAACGGTTTATCGCATTAATTGCCATTTGGTTGCAATTAACAGCTTTTTTCATACGAATCAGTTCGGATCAAATAATTTTCAATCAATACATTTCAACTAATCATCAGATAATAATCAAAATAATAATTACTATAAACTATTTGATGCAAATGTTATCCAGTGATCAAATGATAGCAAAGTTCCCTTTAATGGGCTATTATTGATAAATATTAGATTATATGTAATTATTGAGCTATACTTTGATTAAAATAATGGTTTTATAGTTTTATCACAAGTTTGACATCGTTTACAATACATTTCAACTTTTCCTGACTTTCAAAACTACTCCTAATTTTTTGTATTCAGGAATTCGTTTGAATTTCTTTTTCATTGTTCGCAACTAATGAGAGTAAAGTCGTTTTGTTCAGAGCTTTCAAACATCAGATTTTGTTTTATAATCGGTATTTCAATGTCAAACAAAATATATTACGGATTATATGGACTCAAAATTATGCACAAATGGATTGCATTTGATTTTTAAATCTATTACTCTCTTTTGGAATCAGCTTTGATTTATAGCCCTTTTCACAAGTTTTAAATAATGAATGACCAAGGTTGCAAAGGTTAGGGCTCCTTAGCAGCATAATTTCGAGGGTATACACCTTTTTTTGCATAATGTATATTTCAGGGGGTGTTTGGGCCAATACCCTGGCCATCAGTGGCTTAAAATGAATTTGAAGTCAAAAGTAGAGTTATGTTAGTTTTGACTTTGATTTCAATTAAATATGGAATTGACTCCCAGAACGAAATGAATGTTT
Source organism: Ceratozetes gracilis (assembly GCA_034694965.1). NCBI lineage: Eukaryota > Metazoa > Arthropoda > Arachnida > Sarcoptiformes > Ceratozetidae > Ceratozetes > Ceratozetes gracilis. The sequence continues at coordinate 12,025 of JAQIWF010000952.1, forward strand.
TGGTCATTTTTTTCAAGACTTTGTTAATGAAAATTAATGAGAATAATAATAACCTCCAAATTGAATGATCCGATTGTGAACTAAATTAAGAAGAAAACAATAGATTTGATACAATATTTTGATTTTTTTAGAAGTATATAATAAAAACTTATTAATGAGTTTATGTGTTATTTATTAGTTTATAGAAATCTTTATTAATATTTGATGTTTGAAATGAAAAGTGAATGAAAAGTAAATTTACTGTTTTTTATGAAAACAAAGTTTTTCTTAAGTAATCGATTGAAAAAAGGGGTTTCAATAAAATTGTGAACAAAAATATTTTGATTTTGTTTTTTATGCGTTCATTCCCTTGGCTTAAATTGGATGAAATGAAACTGCAATAAATCAAAAGATTTACACAATAAAAAATGTTTGAGTCAGTGTTTGGGCAAAAAGCGAAACTTTGGCCAATTTAAGCGCTTTTATTCCATAGTTGGGAAGGAATTGTTTCGGAATTCTTTGGCAAATTGTCTGAGACTTTCCTCAAGAGTCCAAATTAATTGACTCAAAACTGGAAACATATTAATCATTTGGCGAGAAATGTATATCAAAATAAGAGAAACAATTTTTTCAGACAGTTTTTGTTTATCGCATGAATCGCTTAAATAAATATTTAATCGTTTTTTCTCTTTAATTAATTTGCTTCTAATAATCAGTTTTTGAACTTTTGCTTTGAAATTGTATTTCTGTTTGCATTAAATATTTGCTTTGATTGCATGAATTTGCTCTCCAATTGACAGAAATCCCATAAAAAAATAATATTTATTAGTGAACTCCGTTTTGAAAGTCAATTGAATTGAATTAAGTGAAGAAAATCCAATTTTTAAACACATTTAGGACTGAATTAAATTTGTAGAAAATTGACTCAAAATCTCAAACCTCTGATCTGATAAACGACTAAATTTCACAGTAATTACAAACAGAAATTTAGACGAATATGAGGACAGACATAAAGTGAAGTGCACTGTTTGGGACACACATACAGAAGCACTGGATAGGCTGTGTATTTAATTATCCACAACTTTTTTTTGTAGATTAAAGATTAGTTTTAAAAGTAGTAAATAATTTTTCAACGAAAATGATTTTTTTGCTAAAATTAAGAGATTATGTTTGTATCCATCAAATCCCAGTTTTCTCTGAGGGGTTAAACATTTTCCCCAATTAATCTCAAAAAAAGAAAATCGATTTTCACAAAACAAATCTTATTTCCGATAAGTTTGCTGTGAATTCCTGAGATATTATCCTTTTTTATCAGTGATTTATAAGTATTTCCTTTTGATATACACTTTCGATTGAAAATTATTAAATCAAAATAAATCACTTTCGAAGTAAACATTTTTTTCCGATTCATTTGCAATTCAGTTAGCATTGATTTGCAAGATTAGAAATAAGTCTCATAGAATGGCTTTCTTTAGAATAATAATCTGATCTAGTTATTGATATCGATGTCAGGTAAGTTGAAGAAAAAATGAGGGATACTCATTGGGAATGTCTCCTTACTCTCATGGATCAGTTCCAACCCTGTCGTCAGCATTTAACCATTTTTTGCATTAATTTCTAATGTGTTCCCCATTCATAACAATTTGAGAAACCCCAGTATTGGATAACCCTGTGCCAGTCTAGTGGAAGAAGCTGACCAAGCCTAAAGCAAATAGTTTGAGTCCCTACCCATTAAGATCCAGTACAGAGTAAAATGGGCACAATTGACATTACTAGTTATTAATCACGATATTAACCAACAATTGCCTTAAACTCTAAAAAACTATTAAATTTGTTATGAATTCAACACTACGTCTGATACTTGAAATCGAGAGGAAAATATTTTGATAATAATTCATATGATTTGAAGTAAATATTAAATAAATGATTGATTAGTGGAATAAATGTATTACTTTTCACTCAATCCTAACGATTGTAAGTGTTTTACAATATTTATCTTAAATACTCCTTAAAACAAGAGTTTAGTCGTTTGAACGGTCGAGTGAGTCGAGTGCTCTCTTATATTATGAAAACCTCATTCAATATATCAAATCGACGTTTGATTTATCAACAAATGTATTATTGAATAATTTCCGCGAAGTGTGAACACAATTGCGTTATTTTCTCGACTCACTGATTGTCTGATTACTTTAATGGGATTAACTGGATATATGATTAGCAAAATGTCCAAATGCTTAATCAAATTGGTCTCATTTGTTAGAAAAACGAGCATGACATTGTTATACTAAAAATGCGATGGGAATTAGATTTAGGGGAAACATGTAATAGAGCCTAAATTCATGAATCTCCAGGTTTATTGGTTGCACTGGTGAATTAGCAGGA
>JAQIWF010000953.1:0-14384 GCA_034694965.1 Ceratozetes gracilis
TTATAATCACTTTCGTCTATTATCACCGAATTTTTTGGGTCCCAATGAGGTGCTTATAAGCGGGTTAGAATGTATTAATTATATTATTGCATTTTTGAAATTTTATTGATAAAAAACTTTATTTAAAATCTAGAAAAAACTTAAATGGTTAATTAATTTTGCCCTTATATTTTCCAATTAAAAATTCCCTTCAAGTTTTTCTTTTAAATTGGTCTGGATTTCAAGTTGCAAGGAATTTATGAAACAAGGCAGTCTTTTCCAAAATCTTATCTAGGCCCTCCAGCATGTATTTACCCACCAATTTGGATGGGGTAAGCTTTGTAAGTTGAGCGCGGAGCTCATCAGACATTCTAATAATATCATCCGTGATTTTGCGAACAGAATTTGGAATATTCTTGATTTTCTGGTAATACTTCCATGCGCTATCCCCCAACTTTTTAACATGACCAATTATATTTTTTACGCTCCAATCTGCTGCGGCGTTAGTCGTTCGATAATCTATATTGAGCTGGATAACTTTTTCAGCTGCCACAATAATGCTAGATATGTAGTTCACCCAGATTCTGCCCCAAAGTGTAATGGGCACCAAATAAACTGTCCTTTCTTCTAATGACTTAGCAAATACCAAATCAGATTTTAAAGCTTCAACCACATCATTTTTCGGATATGTTTCAATGGCCACCTTGGCCTTTTTGTAAATGGCGGCTACATCAGTAAACACCTGTTCGTGGGCCTCTTTTACAACATCAGGATATACAATGGGGGCCATATAAATATCCTCATCATCTATTAAGGTAATTTTAGATGGTTAATTGTGTCAAATTAAATACCTTACTAGTTAACTATTTAAAATTGGGATATTATCAAACATCTCTTCAAAAAATAGGTCAATTTATAAACTGTGATCACCTTTTAGTGCCTAACTTTGAATAACCTGGGTGGCCATTTGGGAAGGTATTGCCGGAATATCCCCCCCCCCTGAGGTCCGAGATTTGCCAAAAAACCTCTGAACTCCCCTAAAGGTAGAGTTGGATGGCCATTGGCCACCCCTGTTTTAGGACCTAGAGTATATTTCGAAAATTCAAGACAAAAATTACCAATAGCATTTATGTTTATATATTTATTTTGCTGTAATCATTATATTAAAGTATCATCATCTTGGTCACTGTTTAATTTAGTTACAAATAGTTTATTTTAACCAAAATTATAATAAAATTGTATGAAAACAGTGAAACTTAATTTAAACATTTTAAAATGAAAGCTTTTAAATGAATTTGACATAAATTATATTTTAGTGAAATATTGTCTTAACTAACGTTCACATCGTTGTCCATAAGACCGAGTCTTTCGGCATCTAATCTACTTTTCCTTCTTTTGATGATATAATAAACGGCGCCACCAATTAGCGAAACTCCGATAAGAGTTCCCAACACTATGAGTACAATAGAGCCCGGGCTCAATGAGTCGGAACCTGGAGCTACTGTAGTCGATGCGGGGGTTGTTTGTGTACTCTTTCCGGTGGTTCCCGTTCTATTCGAAGTGCTTCCGGTTTCGGTTACGTTCGAAGTGGTTTCCGTTGCCGTCACATTAGAGGTGCTCCCCGTCACGGTGTGGGTCACATTGGAAGTGCTTTCGGTAATGTGAGAAGTGCTGCCACTATGTGTCACATTAGAAGTGCTTTCAGTTTGAGTCGAGTGTCGTGTAGTTTCAGTAATGTTTGCAGTGCTTGGAGTTACAGTATCCACGGTAATCGTAAATGTCACCACTTTCGAAGTGGTTGTCTTTTGGGGAGTGGTTAGTATTGTTGGCTTTGGTGTAGAGGTTCGCACTTCAGTAGTCTGTGTCGTTTGAGGTCTCATTGTAGTAGTCGGTCGGGGTTTGGATGTAGTGGTCGGTCGGGGTTTGGATGTAGTGGTCGGTCGGGGTTTGGATGTAGTGGTCGGTCGGGGTTTGGATGAAGTTGTTTGAGTTGATTGGGTTTTTATGTGAGTCGACTGAGGAGTGATTTTCGTAGTCTCGGAATGTTTTTGAGTTTGAGTTGCATTATGTGTTCCATCACTTGTTGGGTGAATCTCTGTCACAATACTCGGCCCAATCTTGGAAGGGGTTGTTTGTGAAGAGTTAACCGGTGAAATGGAAATGGTTATATTCCCTTTATAATAAAGATTTATTAAGCTAAATTGTTTAAATTTCTAGACTATACCTGTTGAAATTGTACTGTCAATCAAATTAATGCAAAGAAGAACTGAAAGACAAGATATTCCGAATTTTTTCGACATTTTCCAAACTAAAATCAAACTGATCTGTAAATGAAAAGTGAAACGAAGTGGGAATACTCCCACAGCACAGGGTTTATAGCTTTAAATAGATTTTAAGACAATCGATGGAATGCCCGCATTGACTGACAATAGTTTGTCTTATCTATCATTTGGACCGCAAATGAATGTAATCTTTGATTAAATGAATGATTAAAAGAATGATTCAATAAATTCAATAAATATTTTCAAAAGTTATTCGTTTATATTCAATGATTTCATCACTTTTTAAAAACTATAAGTATTTCAAACATTGTTTCAAACAAATGATTAATTTTTTATACATTTTTATTCCTAATTAATATAAAAATATTAAAATAAAATCTAATTAAATATAACAAAAATATCAGAATTCAGTGATTAAAAGATTTTTTGGATAAGAGATCGCATAAAGTAGTCACTAATAAAAGGAAATAGAGTTTACGCCTCCGATGAAGAATCGGGAACTAGTTGTGTGTCGTCAATGTCTTCATTCTCGGGAATGACAACAGTACTGCTGGCCTCGCTCTCATTTGCCGACAGGTCTCCCGTAAGACCAGATTCATTCAAATCAGTGATCGACGGATCTTCATATATGTGGTCATCACTTAACTCTTCTTTCAATTCATTTTCCATTTCATCATTGATTTCCTCATCGATTCGATTGTTTTCTTCATTAATTAATTCTTCAATTTCTTGTACATTCTCTTCGGCCATATTTTTATTGATTTCTTCTTCAGTATTGTCTACATTTTGATACCATTTTGTGAAACCAATTAAAGTGAAGATATAGAGGAAGAAACACATAGAAGTGGTTCCCACAGTAAAGCTCGTCAGACGCCAGTAATACATATAATAGCGAAGACCAGTCAAAGCGGCGCTTATTCTTAAGACTGTCGGCGGATATATTTGTATATCTCTGGCCTCAAATTTGATAACCGCCTGAGTTGTTGGACCAAATCCCGGTCGACTCCCTTCGATAAAATCGTTAATCATATTTAGAGAAATTTGTTGACTTTCTTCAGCAAATCCCATGATATAGAGTGGCCAATATAAAAGTAAAAAAACTCCTCTTAGTGCTGAGCTTTTGTATTTAAGTCCTGTGGGTTTGGCCACATTAAGGACCACATTCTGTCTTTGATCGAAAAGAGTGAGTCTGACCATGAACATTCCCTGTGACCAATTCACTTCTGATTCGGGCAATTCAATATCGATAGTAAAACTATAAGTTTGTCCTCTCATGAACTCAGGTGTTCTGCCCTCAGTTAGGGCCACATTTGCGAACGGAATGTTACAAGAGTTGGGAATTGACTTCAAATTACAGACAGAATCGTATTGGATATACATCTCTTTGGTTGTCAACACCGCCGGGATATACAGATTATAGAATATTACATACATGAAGATTGATAGCCAAAGAACAGCCCATGTGCTGACCCATAATTGTACCATGCCCCATGCAATCCGATACATAACATTCAAAATCTGATTTCTTCTGATTGTCTCAATTGCAGTGTTGAAGACTTGACTTAAAGATGTTTCACTCAAATCCATTATATTTGTGTACAAATGACTAAAACGAGTAAAAATGAGGCAAAAATGAGGCAAAAATGAGGAAATTATGAGTTTAATTGACTGACGAATTAATTTGAACTGTCATTGCTACTTTCACACAGTTTGTAAACAAGTTATATCTTGTTGTCATGACAACGCTTTGGCAAAGTTTTTGGAGTACTTGATTGAAAGTTTCAAGTTGAAACTAAAGTTTACTAGTAATAAATTATTACAGTTTTTTAATCCCATAACTTACAATTGACCTACTTGGGAATAAAATACAAAACTACCCTAGTTCGAAAGCAACCATGGAACTATTAATGTTAAAATTAGTAAAATTGAAATTGACTTGCTAACAGTCATTTTATGATAAATTCTTCATATCGATAAGTTAACATGTTTAGTGTAGACTGCAAGTCAAGCGCTCTACCTGTTGACTAGTGAGCCACTCTAACTGCTTGTTACTACACAGAATAGCTGCAACATCAATGTTCCATATCAGATATGGCCAAGGGTTAACCCACAACCCCCTTATCGATGACAATTTTGGACCCTCTCCCCTCTTGTGGCAAATTTAACATTACAGTTATAGAACCCCATCCCAGCGTAGCGAAGCGACGTAGCAAATTTTTGCCTAAAAATCTGGGATATTCCCCCAAAATTGATGTTTTTTCCCAAACATCTCAAAAAATTACAATACAAATACGATATGTTATAGACTATAATAATGAGTCTTTGGACCCCTGACCCCATAGCTTTTGGCTAAAAAATCCTCCCCTAACACCCCCTAAAGTTACCGGTCCTGACTATCCTTGTCCAAAATACAATTTCTAACATGATAAGTTATAAAGTGTAAACTAATTTTAAACTAAAAGCTAATTGTAATTTATAGGGACTGATGAAAGTGTGAATCTCGCCCTCCATTCCTCTCAATTAAACTGATTTTTAAATTTAAAACTTTATAAAGAAATTGAACACAATTTGAATATTTGCCACAAAAAGACAATTTTATGTAAAATGAGATCATTTCTTATATTGGTTTTGTTTGAAACAATTTTGTTGATCTTCTTATTACAATACTATGGAGTGAATGGAAAGCCCACAACTAGTGATCTCAAGAAAATGCATACTACAAGAGGTATAGCTTTGAAACCAAACTCAACAGCGAATGGGGTTGGAATCAAGTCGTGGCAATTGGTATTCATTGGATGCGTTATTGTGGTTATAATATTCACATTCATAGGAGTGTTGTATTACTGGTGCTGTTGCGTTAGGAAGAAAAAGGAGTCCAAAATCCTGACCGCGCCCCGACCGCCAGACATCAAACGACCCCCTCCGGGCAAATTTGGAGATTTGGACTCAAATTTGAATCTAAATATTAAAGTATCGGAAGTGTCGGTAAACACAGAACAGAATGGAGTCAATGACGAAATAAAAGACGTGAGTGAACTCGAGAAACAGATGAGAGAAAAGGTCACTAAAAAGCCTTTGAAAACGCCTCCAAAAGGACCTAAACATGGAATGACGACCAGAACTAAGGGAATGCCGAAAATGAGTTCGAAAAAGAAAACCTATCCGTAAATCAAAAATTGGTTCCGATTTTCATTCAAATATTGAGTCATTCAAATAGATATCTATATTTCGGAAATAAAATTCATTTTTCAAAAATTCAATTCTTTACAAATAAATCTATTCATTGAATTAATATTTGATTTATTAAATAAAATGATTGAATATACAAGTGATGGAGTAATGGAGTGGTGGAGTAGTTCCTACTCTTAATAACTACTTGTTGTCAAATTCTGTTTAGTTAAAAACAGTTAATTAATTAATAAGTCTGTATTGGATTTGTCTTCGTATGTGTTTTCTATACATACAAACAATGGTTCCACTGATTGAAGCAATTAAAGTGACGGCAAAAATGACCACAAGTGAAATTTGCCAAATTGGGTAAATATGAGTTTGACTGTTAGGACTACTCATTTGCATCAAATCATTTGATGTTTTATTTTCCGTGTAATTCGAACTCAAATTATATGAATCATCCAAACGATGGACAGTTGTCTTAGTCCTCACATTATATTGGTTTTGATTTTCATTCTTATTAAATGGATTTAATGTTATCAAGGTTTTATTTTCTCCGACAGTTCCTTTGTTTTCATCTTGATTTTCAAAATGGTTCATTTTTGTAGTGATGGAGGTGGGACAATCTTTTTCATCACTACCAAGGGGACAATTATTATATCCATCACATTCGAGACCATTATATACACATAATTGTTGTCCGCCATCGCATCTGATTCTGTTTTTGTGGGCACAGGTCTTATTCCAAATGTCTACAAATAAAAATTGGCTTAAATATAGTTAAATGAGTGAAGAATACCATTGAATGCAGTGATTAAAAGTAGGAATTGTGAGGAACTGTTTGTTCCCGTTTTATATACGATATTCAACTTATTTTTAAATATTGTAAGACTTTTTGAGTCATTTTGATGACACCATTTGAATCTGTCTTCTAGTAAAATATAATCCCCGCAGTTATTACTTGATAGAGATATTTGCGGCACCGTTACAATAAATCCAATGGCTTGTTGAGCAATAATTTGAACATGACACTCTTGGTTAGACTCGCTCTTTTCATTACTTGAACGAAGTTTAAAAGCCGAGTACTTCTCAAAATCGCTTACAATTATCTTTCGGTCGTAGTTTTCACTGCATTCATATTGTATAGAATCTGTGACCAAATAGGATATAGTCTTGGAATGAATGGTTAATAATTAACTACTTACATGTGATGTAGGTCAATTTGACACAATTAATAAGAAGTGAACATAGACAAATTTGGAAGATCTTTGACAGATATGAGGCCATATTTAATATCACTCATCAATCAATTAGTTTATCCATTTCTATACAAAGAGCATTAAAATTGACACCAAGTCGTCAAAGAGTATGAAATGCTTTCTTTTTTTATCCAAAGTTATGGAAATTATCGTATTATTGAAACTCTTATCTCAAACCAATTGTAAGAAAGAGAATCGATTGTAAAGACTTGACTTTGAAATACCAAAGAAGTCATACCTTATTATTATTATTATTACGCTATATATCTCGAACTCACTTTATATGTTGAACATAATTTTTCCCAATTTTGGTCAAATTCCTTAAATAAGGTGGTCTTTAACATCGAGCACTTTTAGCGGTCCCAACCCTGTTCAACTTAGGGAGGTTTCACTGTATTAAGTTTTACCGCAAATGTAAGAACTTTATAATGAATAAAATGAATCTTGTTACATGAAAATTAAATGCACTTAACATAAAATTAATTTTAATATGCTATTCATTTTAGCTTGATCAAACGTCTGTTTGAATGCCCCTTTCAATAGTTGAGAACATAAACTATTGAGTATAAATCCAAATGAATGAAAACAGAAATAATTAGAAAACATGTAATAATTACTTATTGCTTGTTATGACTAAATGAATGTAAACTCCAATAATCCTTGAGAATTATTGACACCCACTAATTATTAATTTTAATACCGGTTTGATTTGTTTCTGTTGAATCACTTCATAATATATTATGTAATGATTGAAATTCCTAAGAAAGTACTTCTCCATTGCAATCAATCAATGCTCTCAAATAGGATCAGTCAATGTTTAATACTTTTCAAATGTCGAATCATTCTATCGAATCATATATGGGTATATGAGTATGATATATCATGGTCCTCTCTCAAAAACAAATAGAAAAGATTTACTTTTAATAAATTTTATTTAAAATGTATATTATTTTCAGTTTAACTGATTTTTTTAATAAATGTATTGAAGTGACCAAAAGATGGTTAAAAACTATAAGTAATTTAATTTCAATTCAATTCAAAGCATTGTATCCAACGTTGTCTCGCCTTCGCTTAATACACCAGAACCCGCCCACAACCACTATAATCACTCCCAACAGAGTTCCGATTACTATCAATGCTATAATTCCGGGCTTTAAGGAATGAGAAGGACTTGGGGTAGGACTAGGCGAAGGAGCTGGATCTGTGCTGGTGGATGTCCCTATGGTTGTCGTCGGCCTCGTAGTTGTGGTGGGATGTGGAGGTGCCATTGTAGTACTGGTGGTTGTTGGGGGAGAAGGGGTTGTTGTTGTTGTTGGTGGTGGTGGTGGTTTGGGACAATTCTTTTCATCCTCACCATTGGGACAGTTTCGGTGGTCATCACAGAGAAACTTCTTGGAAACGCATTCATTTTGAGAGGAGGAACACTTCAAGTTATTGCCTGACGGACACCACCTTTTGAGGAGCGGCGCTAAAATTCAAGAATAATTGTCTCCATTTATTACTCACAAAATTATTGTCAATACCTTCATATGGAGTGATAATAAGTCTGAACGAAGAATTACTATCACTTCCGGCGTGGAAATTGAAGTCTATGTCACCGTTCCTATTGAGAGAGATCCCGATGTCATCGGTTTTGTTGTTTTTACACCATTTTATTGATTTATCGATTTCAATGAAGTCATCGCAAGTCTTGTTGTTATTACTTCCAATTGAGATGTAATCGATGCCAACGACTAGTTTTTCTGCGGATTCGAGTCTTAGAGGACAATCAGTTTGATTGATATGCTTAGAGTCATCTGCGGATAACTGAAGAATGGCCGGAGGAATGGAACCGTTAATATTGGCTTTTATTTCAATTACTGTTGCTTTTCCGCAGTAATCCCTAACGTTATCTGTTTAGTCAAAAGGGTTGTAATCGATGGACAAAAAGATATGCAATTCTCACATATATTGTAATCAGAATTTTGAGGTAAAGGTTCGTTCACTTCAGAACTCTGGCTAATTATTTCCGGCCTCGAAATTTGTGGGCACTCTTTCTCATCGGTTCCATTGGGACAGTTGACAACTCCATCGCAATGGAAAATATTGGAAATACAATTCAATGGTTCCGGGGATTGACAACTGAATGGCACAGAATCCAGACATTCCACTCCACTTACAGGCTCTGAAAGATTAATATTTAATTATTTCAAAGACTATCACTTATTATCAATAAATTACTCTCAAAGGGAGTGATCACTAGTTTAAAGGAAAGGCTGTTATTAGAGCTTGAATTGAAAGCAATGCCAAGAATTGAATTCTCAAAGACTAAAGTTTTGGCATCCGTTGAGTCACACCATTGAATGGATGGCAAAGAATCGAATTCAATGCTATTATCACAGCTATTATTGAGACCATTGCTCATCGAGAGATTGAGGACAGTCACCATTAAACCGTCCACTTGTGATAATGTGGTTATCCTGACGGCACATGTCTTAGGCATGACGTCAGATGATTCCAAAATAATGGATGTGTTAAATGCTGGATCATTCCTGATCTGAATGTCAGAATTTGAACAAAATTCAGACCCGATTTCATCTGTTAATCAAAAATAAGATAAACAGTGGTTAAGAAAATCTTAAAAAATAATCTGTGATTTAATCACTCATACATTTAAGATAAGTGGCCGAACTCTGTCCGTAACCGATGACCACAAATGCCAACAAAAATGCATTAAATTGAGACCACATTTCACTTATTTTCTATTCAATTGTGTCGACAAATGAATTATTAATTTTCGTCTACTTTTGGTGTAATTCAACAGTTTTTCTGTTATTGCGTTCAGATTTCAATCAATAGTCAAATAGAGTTTGAGATAAACTTATCGTTTCATAGAAATAGTGGTGTTTTGAGCTCTCAGTCATTCATTACTAATGATTAGTGAATCAAAATATAACACACTTTTGAATAATTTATTTCTATTGATCTTAATATCGATGACATAAAAATAGTGTTGAAATTAAACTCTTTGTAGAAACAGTCGACTCTTTCATTAGTTATATCAATGTTTTTATTAAATATTTTTACTCTGATTTCATAGATATCATGATTGGCTCAAAATTGTTTACTTTTATATTTTAATTGAACTTTTAATTCTCATTTCCCAGAATATATAAGATATGCTGAGTGTATGAAACCCCTATCCTCTAACAAATTAAATGAGTCATGTTTTGTCGATTTTAACTAGGAAACTACTTTTCAGCAGGGAAAATACTTTTTAGAAAGGATACAAAAAGACCAAGGTCAATATTTTTACTTAACACAATTTTAAATATTTTATGATATTTTATTCTAATATCTGAAATTATAAAAAAATATGAATCACCTTGTCTAAAAATGTGTCAAATGTGGAATATGTAAATCAAAAGATGAGTCAAAGAATTAATAAGAATATGTTTAAAAAATATTTGAAATTCAGAGTTAATAGAATTTAGAAACTGGAATAAGAAATTAAGCTAGTTTACTTTTTCAATTGTATATTTTATCAGAAGGAATGCTAAAATTAGAGAATGAACAGGATTATTTTTTCCTTACATGTATTTCAAAAATTCAAGTGTATTGAGGGATGTTTTGGAAACTTTATACCGATATTGAAATTGAAACCCAAATTGAGTGCAACACTAATATAAAAACATTTACTCTTTTTGTTTAATTAAGGCAAATATTATATAGTTATTATTAAATTGACTCCGATTATTGCTATGCACTCATCTTATCACTTGAACTTGACTTTAATATTATTTAAATTATACAGGTAAATATATCTCATCCTAATGATATTTTTCAAAACTCAGGACCATTTTCTATAAATTTGTGCAATAAGAACAAATATTACGATATAAGAGTTCAAGTTACCAGGATTGTTACTGTTAACTTGGCAAACACTAACCATATCTAGAATATCTGTATCCTCAATTAAAGTAATTGAATTTGCACTTTGGTCAGTTTTACAAGAATAGCTTTTACAAGAGCTTCTGTAGAGGTGCCATAACTTAAGTGTGCCATACGTTCCAAATTACCTTGTTAATTTGATTTATCAATAAATTTTATTTAGTGATATTTATATACAGTGTATTTGAATACCAATATTTAATTTACTTAATATTAATTTTAGTGTCAAATATTAAAATAATTTCTCTAAAGATCACAGTTTTCCTCATTTTTCAGATACAAATGATTTCATTTGTTTATCATTTTAACAACAAATTTAAATCTAAAATATATTAAATTTATAGTGATTTTCACTAATTATATTCAATTATTGATCTATGCTTACAATTATTAATAAATAAAAGAGTAACATACAAAAAAAGACTTGTAATAAGATCAAGGAAGTTTCTTTAAAAGGTTGTAACAGATGTGGTGTTCAATAGTGGTGTTCAATACAATGTAATCATTTGTGTTATACTCCAAACCAAATCATTAGAGACAGCAAACAATTTATAATAAATGCATTTCTTTATAATTTCTCAAAAGAGAGAACAAAATTGTGTTTCTTTATGACGACATTGAATACAATTTTTATGTAATACATTAGTTTGACCTAGCTTCATTATAGCATATTATCTAAATGCATACAATCACAGAGTATATGCAATTTTAGTGTAAGAAATTTCGATACAAATTATTCATTGTATTATAATTTGTGTTATACAACAAAGAATTAAAAATATTCAAACATTTTTATCCAATCAAATAAATTACAAAAAAGAATTAAATGTAGTAAGGTTAGTTTAGAAAATACGAAAGCGAGGTTAGCTTGTGTTTAAAATCACTCAAAATTAATGGATTGCTTTTATTTATTTATTCGTCGCTCAAAATATGTTCATATGTTCATGGTAATTCACTGATTTAATGAAACTAATTAGTATAAAGTTGAAAGACTTGGGATAACTTCAATCATAAAAAGTGAGTCCAAATGAAGTGTTTTGAGCGACGAATTCAATTAAAAGACAAAAAAGTTATTTACAATAAGAAAAACTAAAATTAAACACTTCTTTACAATTAAAAGGATAATCAAAAAGAATAGTTGTTTTGAGAGAAAACACTTCCAGTCTATGGGTTAGGTATGTGTTTGATTGTCAGATCTGAAACAGAATCACTTTTAGATTCATTTCATTTTCAATCAAAATATTAGCAAATATAAAATGAATGAATGAATATCACAGCAAATATCACAGGTCTTACCAAAATAGAACCTAAACTTCGACCTCAACAACAGTCGGATTAGAGGTAAGTTCTGCCTCTTCTTCGATCATCACTTCCTCAGCAGTAATACATCTGTTATTAATTCGAAGAATTCTTGTCATTTCGGTTCCGTATCCTTCGATTTCAATTCTGTCGTCAAATACAGTGATTGTAGCGAATGCCTCGGTTTCGGGCGGGGTCTCAATGATTGCTTGAAATGACACGAAATGAACGCCATTAGCGTTGGCATATCCAGAATTGTGGGCGTGTCCGCTCAAGTAGACAACCACTGATGGGTGACGATTAAAGCATGCGATAACTTCCTCATAGTTCCACATGGTCGTATTCCAATCACTACTCTCCGGGTGAAGACCCACGTGACCAAAGACTATCACCTTTTCCTGCTTTTCGTCAGATTCTTGCAGTTCTGTTTCCAACCATTGGAGCTGTTCATCACTAATGGCTCCGTTCGAAGACTGGAACCTTTTGTCAGAACCTACCAATTGGTCGTCTGTGTCCCAAATGTCCAAATCATTGCATCCATGGTATTGATATAGTATTTGTTCGGCTGCTTTATATTTATGATGAGAGGGCTCGTGACCAAGCACACTTATATCAAAGCAGTCCAACGAAATAAACTTAAGGCCAGGACTCGGAATAAATTTGTAGTAAAGGGACATCTCATCAGAGTTAGGATTTTCAGGCAAAAGTTTGAGTCCATTTAAACCAATTGACTCTGAATTTACTTTCATTCGATTGAAAAGCGATTCCCGAAACAAATTCGCCAATTCTTTACGCGTGAAGTTATATAACTCGTGATTGCCTTCACTCATAAAAATGATTAAGAATGTGACCAATCATTATGATTATGACAACACTTACCCACAGTATGGAAGGTTGGAATGTTTGTATTGGTCTCGAATTGGTTGAGTGTCCTCTTAATAGCCACGAGACTTGAGTCGTGATATTCTTTGGACTGAGCGTTGATGCCGTCGATCACATCTCCCAATTGAAGAACAAATCCAATATTATTTTGTTGGCGATTCCAGTGTTGGAATGCTTTGTCGACCTGAGCCAATGAATTGCGATAGTATCTGGTTTTAGTCGGGTCATACCAGGCCAGACGGTCGTCATTGTCCGCATATTGAACGTCAGCCACAACACCAAATCTAATCAATGGATTCATTGCTGATGTGTTGACAGTTGTCTGAAATCAACAATTCTTCACTCAATACAACATTTAAAACAAAATAAACGAATTCAACATTCGATTGCTTTTTATACTATTTTTAATTACATTTTCCTCAACGGAATCATTAGATTCTTATCAGAAATTCTTATCTTTAAAAACTGGTTTTAACTTTTACTAAATGGAGTCACATCTATGATATAATTAAAATCATTAAACTAATCACTTGGTGTAAACCACATCCCATTCCACTAATAAGGTTGACAATAATTCCTGATAACATTTATCACAATATTATTGACATTATGAACAAGGAAAATTTTGACGAAATGACAACATTAACGATTAAAGGCATAAAAACAAATTTTATCAATTTTGTCATATTTAGAAACAATAAGAAATATAAACCATCAAAACCCACCAATTTTTGTTGAACTCTAATTAGGAATCTAATGTTATTTATCGTCACATTGAATGTCATTCAAAGGAATGCAAGTACTTTAGGAGACACATTAACTTGCAAATTATTGGTAATAATAATATCTCTGACTTAAACTAGCATTTTATATATATAAAAAAATTAATTGCAGATAATGTCAATTTCAATGTTAACAGAATATCACATTATATGAGCGAAGAATTAATATATTGTTTGGAATACAGAATCGATTCTCACAATGAATGCAAAAATAAATTCTGGAGTCATAGCAACAGAAACGTCAGTGAAATTGAATCAATGACTTCAAAACTATTTATAAATAGGATCATGGTAATAATTCTTACGCTCTTCAAAGATAAAATGCTATTAATGTGCATAAAAGCCATTAGAAATTATTGTAATTAAAAATTATTATTTTATAAATATTTACCTTAGAAACAATATTTATAGGGTTGATTTGAGCAGGGTTATTGACAATAACTTATTGCTCAATATAGTCATTAGTTCTAATTATAAATTATTTAAAGTCCAAACTCTAAATGTTGTCTCAAAAGTTTTATACAGTCCAATCCCGGTTTAAGAGAATTGGCGGTGCAGCAAAAATTTTTCTCTTAAACCGAATTTCTCTTAAATAAAAAGTCACCTAATATAAAGATAATTGAATTAGATATGTAAAATACAATGATTTCCGTACAAAAACCACACATTTATCAATTTTAATCTATTTATGACTGTTTCTAAATATTATTTGTCAATTTATTAATTTAATCAACTAATTCGTTAATTAGATACTGAAAATTATCTTTAAATGTTATGTCATTTTCAAACAATAAATAAAA
>JAQIWF010000954.1:0-14379 GCA_034694965.1 Ceratozetes gracilis
GATCCTCAAATGTGGAACAGGTCTTAGCTCCGGGCGCTTTCAAGTATTGGGGGTTAAGTAAACTTGAATTTTCATTACAACTTCTATCTATAATAGGGATTATTATTATTATTTTTTATGACATCGCTTTTACGTTCACTGAACTCAACTTCACTTGTCTTTCACTGACACTCAGGAGTAGAAAAAACCACTTCTTTTTCCCACTGTAATCGATGGCATCACTTGCTATCATCTCTGCTCTTGTTGTGAACGATACTATTTTGGTGCTCTTGACTTACTTTTCACAAACTTTTTTGAGTTACAAATCAATTAGGAGTAAAACAAAACTATTACTAAAATGTGATTATTTTTTTTAAAAAACTTTTAGTTCAATCATTGGTTGTCACCCAAGATGTGGTTAAGACATCATTTTCTTTTTCATATTCTTCTTTTACTATCGCTATACAACTCATTTGCATTGACGACAAGTGCCGTTACGGACGAAACAGTTGCCAAAAATTCATCGATAATAGAGCCGGTGATAGAGCGGCGCTCATTCAGTGATGACTCCTCCGTGTCCAACACATTCAGAAGTCTTCTGCCACTGAGGGCCCCGATTAGGCCAATCAAAAATCTTTTTAAGACTTTGTTTAAACCCCCGCCGACCACCGATTTAGTTGAAAGCGATGATGACTTCAAAGCCACTTATGTTGTGTCACCAAAAAAGACTCGAAATTTGATGAGTGATTTGGCGGCACCTAAAAGCTATTCGAGCGGCTCTGGTCTTCAAGCCGCCGGTTCCGTCTCTCAGCCATCCTATGCGGCTGCGCCTCAAAGTGTTGGTTCAAAACCTCATTCCTACCCGTCTTATGGTCAGTCATATAGCGGTTATAATAATAATAATAATAATAATAATAACTACTATTCGGGCCAAAAGACATCAGCAAATGGTTACTCAAATCAGCCCAAAACTATTGCCCCTAAGCCTGTTCCCTGGTCATCCCAGGGATATTCAGGACAGAGTAGCCCATATTCTGCATCAAACTCAGCACCTGGTTATTCATCACATTATCAACAGAGTGGTAGTTATTCCCCTAATAGTTATTCATCGAATAGTTATCCTTCAAATGGATATTCAAATAATTATGGGTCGAGTTCTGCAAAATACAGTTATCCTCAGAATAGTTATCAATCAAGTTATCCATCAAACAGTGGGTCCTATAATAAGGGCTCCAATCAAAACCAGTTGGGCTTCAGCTTTGGTGATGTTGAGAATGGAAGGGGAGTTACAATGTCTGTCGGCGATGACAAAAGTCAGAGCCATTACTCCAATTCCAATAATCAATATTCAGGGAACAGTCATTATGGGACCAGTAATTATGACACCTCTGGAGGAACCTCATATGGATCAGACAGTGGTACTGGTATATCTATAGGTGGTGGAAATGGTGGTGATGGTGGCATGTCGTTCTCTTTTGGTGGAGGAAGTGGAATGAAGGTCAATCTTGGATCCGGTGGTGGGGGCTATCAGTCTTCTTCTTCTTCTCCTTCTTCTTATGCTCAACCAGGTTATGGAGGATATGGCAAAGGATATGATAATTATGGCAAAGGATATGATAATTATGGCAAAGGATATGGTGGTTATGGCAAAGGGTATGGTGGGTATGGATATGGCAAAAAGGACTACTATTACGAAGATAAGCCGCAGTTCAGTCTAACAATGCCTTCCAATGGAAAGATGAAAATGGAGATGAATATAAGGCCTCCCACTCTCAAAATGAAAATCAATGCCAGTCCTAAAATGAAAATCATCACTGGAACCACTGATCCACTGGAGAAACCTTCTCTGGAAGAAGAGCCTATAGTGGAAGACATATTTGCACCGCCAGCACCCTTTGAACGCCCGCCCCGTATGAACGACACGGATGGCAATACTACTACAAATGGCAAAAACGGGACAATGCCATATCCATACCCATATCCATACCCATATCCCTATCCATATTCATATCCATATCCGTCTTACCCACACTCTCCTTATTCGTATTCAGGTTATCCTCAATCGTATCAATCGAGTGCTTATCCATCATATGGTTCGTATGGCTCTCAGCCTCCTTACTCTCAGCCCCAGTCATCGCATACCTCTCAATACTATCCTCCTAAAAGTTATCCACAACAGAGTGCCTATAATTATCCCTCCGGCCATAGTTCAGGCCAGGGTTCAGGTCACGGTTCAGGTCATGGTTCAGGCCATAGTTCATCTCATAGCTCAGGGTATAATTATCCTCAGAGCCATGGAGGCTATGCCAGTGCTTCCCATAATAGTTATGTCACTTCCAGACCTAAGAGTTATGGCTATCAAAGTTCAGATTATGAGAAGACTCCCTATGCAGCAGAATCCAAGATACACAATGTGTACGCCAGGCCTACCAGTCAGTCAGTGCGCCGCACCCAATACGTGCCGCCACCGGTTGCACAGTCAACCAGTGAAGACTACGGCAAAAGTAATCCAAATTACTATTATTACAATCATCAACAAAATCAAGACAACGGCCAAAGCGCACATCAATATCAATATGGAGGTTATGGCGGCCATAACTATAATTATTACGGCCCTCAGATTCAGACTCAGAGCTATGCCCCAGCATATGACTATCAACCAGATAAAAATCACGGCACAGGAGTTGGTTATCATTATTATAATACTTCAGCGACGTATGGCCCGCATCACAATATGACTTATCAGAGTTATAAAGACTATTATAACAATTATTACCGAAATTATTACCAAAAATATTATAACGATTACTATAATTATTATAACACTTATAAGAAGAAAAGCAATTATAGTGTCAGTGGTTATCACGAGGACAGACTCGACTATGAACTCAGCAAAACTTTCGGTAAAATGATTGAGAAGTACCCTGGTGGCAGCACCAAAGAAGAAAAGTCACAGGTTGTGCTCGATATTAGACCCCGAGTTACTTTCAAAATGCATAATAGGTCTCATCCAATGGAGAAGCACCATAAGGACCCCTTTATGAAGACCAAGTTTATGGTGATTATGGAAACCACTACTAAAGCACCAGAATATGAATACGGTTATGGAGGATATGGTCCTTATGGAGAGTATGTGGCCTCAACTACTTCCACAACACCAAGACCTACAACTACTACAACTAGAAGAACCACCACTACTGAAGCGCCTGAGGAAGAGGATGAAGACAGTGGTAGCGATGAAGAAGAGGAAAATGGAAATGGAGATGAAGGTAGTGAAGAGGACGAAGAGAATGAAGATGAAGAGACCATTTCCACTACGACTACCACTACTGAAAGCACTGACACTGCAGATGAAGACAATGAAGCTGATGGGGGAGAGGCTGAAGCAGAAGGGGAAAAGGAAGAAGAAGAAGTATCTTCCACTACATCCACAACAGAAGCTCCTCAAGAAGAGGAAGAAGAGGCAGAACCTCAGGAGGAGACAGCAGAACCAGATACTGAAAATGGAGGAGAAGAGGAACAGAATACAGAAGAAATAGCCGATGAAAGTGATGACTCCGATGAACCAAAAACTAAAAACGGAGGCAATAAGACTAGTAATGGAAAGAACGGAAATGGAAAGAATGGCAACGGAAGGAATGGTAATGGAAAGGGAGGGAAGACAAATGGAAATGGAGTTAATGGTAAACGAACTAATGATAATACTAATGGTAATGAAGAAGATGAAGATGGTGGAGGTTCTTCTGTTGCTGACGAGCAAACTTCCAGTGAAGTTGATCCAGATAATTGTCGTCGAAAGAGGGTTTGCAATGGAAAGAAGAATAACGACGACGAAGAATCTACAGATAATGTAGGTTCGAATGGCAGCTCTGGAGTGACAGTTCCTCCCGAGTTATTGACAGCAATGATGAGAGCCATTCAGGAGGCGTTAGTTAAAGCGAGTCCTTCCGACACCTCAACTACAAAGCCTCCAGAAATGGTGAGCGAATCGTTGACAGAAGAACCAAAAGAGTCAGATGAAAGCGATGATGAAGAGGAAGACGATGAGGACGAGGTGTCAACTCCGAGTACCACTACTACGACAACGACTACACAGAGAGCCAAACAATCAGGTATTACTAAAAACACAATTCAGACAAAGACAGGGAACAAATCTACGAAAACAAAGACACCAAAAACAACAACATCTGAGACACAGAACACAAGACGCAAATTGATTCCAACAATTATATCAGCCATCGTTACAAACACTACATCTTTAAGATTGAAATCTCCAGTTCTAAGTGTGTTATCGCGAACTACTCCTATCCCTCTCAGGGTCCCTCCGGCGCCGGCGTCCAGAGTCCAAACCAAAGGTGGTAAAGAAATCTCGCAAATCGACATAAGCCAACACAAACTCGACGACGAAGAAGAAAAGGAACCACAAAATGATGTATCAGACGATGAAGAAGAAAATTCTGTGCCAATTAATAATCGAATGCTTTCCACTTCAATACCGTTAGAAGAGGACATCAAGAACTTCATTAACTCAAAGAGTAGTGATAATAATGATAATAATAATAACTTTAATAGTGATACTATGAAGACACAAACCAATAACAACTTCAATATTGAAGACCTAACAGATGAACAGCAGAAGAATATGTTGAAGAATATATTCAGTGTTATTAACACTAAAAGTGATCAAAATATCAATAAAATAAGTGATTCGCCAAAAGAGACTAAAAGTAGTGAAACGCCTATAACTAGTGATAATGAAGATAAGAATGAAGACGAAGAGGAAGAAAAAGAGGAGGAGGAGACAGATAACTCAGAAGGGGAAAAGACATCGGAAAGTGTGCCGAATATTAAAATCCTCAAATCATTGGCTCAATTGAAGTCTGCTGTCCCTCAAAGACCGAAAAATAAGCCCTTTTTTGTAGTTTATATGCCCGATAAGGACGTCAAGAAGTAGTTTAGGTGTAATGCGTTTAAATCATTTGAAAACCCCTAGAATTCAATTAAATTTAGTCAATTTGTTTGTGTTAAGTGCCAGTCGACCAATCATTCATTTGTGATCATTATTTTATTCTAATTATTATTATTGTCATTATTATTATTATCAGTTATTTTTGACTTTTAAACCTATTGTAGATTTAAGTTTGAATCTATTTTTAGTTGATTTGTAATTAATTATTAAGATTTCGATTAAAAGTTATTTTCCTATAATTGAAGCGAATCCTATTTAAGTGCATTTGAGGTAAGTGTCATTAAAGTACTATTTTCATCTACCCATTTATCATTGATCGAAACATTGCATTCTTGGTCCTCTCTATACAATTATGTTGTAATCAATCATTTAATTCAAAATCGTTTCGAGCGACCAGTTTTGGGTTTGACTGCAGTTTAATTGCTTTACTTCTAAAACATTTCTTAAATAAATTGCTTATAAATTGTTGCGATAATGAAAGCAACTGACCTCAAGAGCTTTTCATAATCATCGAGGTAATTCAAACTTTTCTATAATTAAATGTTTTTGATGAGCTAAAGGCAAAAAATTGGCATTTGTTGCAATAAATTCCGATTTTAAGATATTTTTGTTGTAAAATTAGTTGATCTAAATTTCACCTCAAAACAATTAAATATAATTTTCAAACTATTTAAATTCTAAAATATCAGAGTAAACTTAAACAATGAGCTCATTGGAGTGAGCGAGTTCACTTTTATGACAGTCTATTTGAAATTATCTAACGAATTGCAAAGCTTTCCCACAATTTAAGACAAATCTATTGAATTGAAGACTAATCTGAGTTATAATCAATTGCTAAGAAATGGGCGGCTGTTGTAACGGTGCTAAGAAAGTTGAGAAGCAGGAAGACGCCACTCCTCCAACTCTGGATCCTCTAGAAAAGGGTAAAAAGTTAGCCGTGGCTCAAACCATGACTAAGACTAAGAATGGAAAGCCTATTAATCGAGTGATATTAGCGAATGCAATGTCTGACTTGGAGGCCAAGAAGTCACAGAGCGATCCCGAGATATCTGAAGATATGCGAACCATCTTTAAGGCGCCATTCAATGTGTGCAACAAACTGACGAGTTATGTCTATTTGTCGGGAATCGCGAGTCTGACCAAAGAGAATCTCGAGACCCTCCAAATCAATTTGATAATTAACGCCACCTATGAGTGGCCCAAAGTGTGTCCCACTATTCACGGCAAGGAAGTGGTCAACATTAGAGTACCGGTCGACGACTCAGGACAGGACGACATCTCAATCTATTTCGATGAAGTGTCGGACAAAATCAATGAAAACGCTGATAAAGGCGGTCGAACTCTGATTCACTGTATGGCGGGGGCCAGTCGTTCAACGACTTTAGTCTTGGCTTATCTCATGAAATATGAAAACATTTCGCTCCTAAATGCCTATAAATCAGTGAAGAAGCGAAGAGAGCCGGGAAGGCCTAACATTGGCTTTTGGGACCAATTGCTTAAATACGAAATAAGAATTCGTGGAAAGGCTTCCGGAAAAATGATTAAAGAAAAGTATAAAGACGTGGACATCATGTTTCCCGACTTCTATAAAACACAGTTTCCAGACCTTTTCAAATGGGAAGCGGAAAAGCAATGGAAAGAACTCCAAGAAAAGAAAAAGGATCCCATGGTCAAAACTAATGCTGAGAAGGTATACAACCCAAACACTAAGAAATACGAATAGAGTCCACACTTCTCTCCAACAGTTTATATAATACCTTACATTAAAAGACTTTCTCATGTCTTTCAATTCAATACTTTCCGATAAAATCCAATAAATTTGAATACAAATACAAATTCTGTCCTTAATTTCAATTAAATTCTAAATATAATCAAACATTCAATGAAACTATAATTAGATTATTGTAATCATTCATAAAATAACTCTAAAATGCATATAAGTTCAACTTTGACTTGGTAATTGGGTTAAAATAGGACAGGTAGGAATTAGAGAAAAGTTTAAAGAGCTCTCCCTCTCACGCAATGAGGGGTTGTCTGTTGTCTGACATGTGCTTCACTGCACTCAACACACGTCTAATGATTACAAAACACAACAATATTTCACGAATTAATCACCGATTGTCTGATGTAATCAGTGGTCAGATTTGAATCACTTTCTCATTAATTCATTTATTTATTGAAATTTAGACCATTTTTGCTGCGATTGTAATAATAATAATAAAATTGAGTTAATTTTGTGATATTTTAACCACAAATTGTCGCTATTTTTGGACGTATTAATCAATTCGTGGAAATTATCAGTGATTTATCGACGTCCAGATTATGGCCGAACAGAACTTGAAATCAGATATTCTTCGACTTCTAAGTGAAAGGGATCAGCTCAACTCATTGAGTCTCTCCGAAGAACTATCTATAGATCACCAGAAGATTGTCGGCGTTATTAAGAGCATACAATCCGCAGGAAATGTCATTAAAAGTACACAAAATGAAAGTAAAAGATTTGATTTGACTAAAGAGGGCCAACAGATTGTCCAAAATGGTAGTCATGAGGCGGTCGTGTGGAACGCCATTCCAGAAGAGGGTATCGAACAGCCGGCTCTTATGAAAGCCATCGGTGACCCCAATGTGGCTAAACTCGGGTTCAGTAAAGCCTTATCTCAGAAGTGGATCGTAATCGACAAGACTTCCAGTAAACCAGTCGTCAAACGAAAAGTGGTGTCAATTGAAGATGAGGTCCAACTACTGCTCAAACGCATCAGTAGTCTCGCCATCGATGAGGTCTGTATTTGTCTCAAATGAATGTCTTAATTAATATTTATTTTCTGACTTCAGATCAAAGAACAACAAAAACAAGACCTGAAAAAACGAAAACTAATACAAGAAGTGGTTCTTAAGAGTTATGACATCGAGAGGGGAGAGGACTTCACTCTTAACATTGAGAAACAAGAGACTGATATAACGGGAGAGATGATAGCAAAGGGCAGTTGGAGGGACAAACAGTTCAAAGATTATAACTTCGATGCTATGGGTATTCCTCCAGAGAGGGGTCATTTGCATCCATTGCTTAAAGTGAGACAAGAGTTCCGTCAGATATTCTTAGAGATGGGATTCTCGGAAATGCCGACCAATCGGTTTGTCGAGAGTTCGTTCTGGAACTTTGATGCGTTGTATGTACCGCAGAAACATCCGGCCCGTGATCTTCAGGACACTTTCTTTTTGTCTGACCCACCAAACTGTAATTCATTGCCATTGGAATATATGGAGAGAGTGAAGTCCGCACACGTCGGCGGAGAATTCGGTACTCAGGGATATCAATATGACTGGAAGATTGAAGAGACGAAGAAGAATGTGTTGCGAACGCACACCACAGCTGTCAGTGCGAGAATGCTTCACGCTTTGGCTCAACAGTGCAAAGGAAAGCCTTTCAAACCGGTAAAACTCTTTAGTATTGATAGAGTGTTCAGAAACGAGACGTTAGACGCCACACATTTGGCAGAATTCCATCAAATAGAAGGCGTAGCGGCAGATGTCGGCCTCACTTTAGGTGATCTCATGGGACTCATCCAAGACTTCTTCTTAAAACTAGGATTCAAAAGCCTCCGTTTTAAGCCCACATACAATCCCTATACCGAGCCCTCAATGGAAGTGTATAGCTATCACGACGGCCTCAAGAAATGGGTAGAAATAGGAAACTCCGGTGTTTTCAGACCAGAAATGCTTTTACCAATGGGTTTACCGCCCGATGTCAACGTATTGGGATGGGGTCTCGGTCTGGAGAGGCCCACAATGATTAAGTACCGCATCGATAATGTGAGAGACCTGTGCGGACATAAAATGGATTTACAAATGATTTACGACAACTCTGTTTGTATTCTTGAGGACCACTAAAAACATATTATTTATCACTTTTTGATATCTTTTCAAAAAACAGACGAAAATAATAAAAACAAAAAGATTTCGATTAAATTTGTAACAAATATTGAGATGAAATCAATTATAAAAATCAAACCAAAAATTAAATTATTTTGAAGTTCGATGTAGTCATCAATTATTTGTCGATTGATTTTAAAAAAGATAATTTGACTCATTATTTACAAGTAGTTTGAGGGGAAAGTATCACAATTCAAGAGAAGGCAGAGCTAAGCAGTCATTCCTCTTTGGTTTCATTGGTTCTCATTAGACTCAATAATTTGAAGGCATTTCCGGCAGCGGTTTGTTTAGCGTCTTCTAATTGTTCGGCTGCACCCCATCCCGTGAGGACCGGGAGCTCTGAATATGAGATATCGGTAGGAATGATGTGAATCATACACTGATAAGTACTCGAATAACTCAATTGGGGGACAGTTAGCACTTTGAATGTGCAGTCCATAGATTTGGTGAGTGTTGCTAAGGCTGTCAAGTAGTCGGTGTCGTATTTAAGACCCATTTCTGTGACTGTTTTGGTGTCGACTGACGTTTCAATCAAATCGGCGACTCTTTCCTTGAATTTTGCGTTAAATTTAGTGAAAAAGTTATCGATTTTCTGCTTCGCGGGAATCACTTTTCCAGAGTTCTTCGATTGAATCCAATCGTCGAAAGCAGTCGAGTCCTTCTTGTCGTGGAGTTTATCCTTTAAATGGAAAGGTATTCAAAAATTAAACTCAGGTTTGAATAATATAAGAGGACATACGGCCACGTCGTCACTATCGGCCAGATTCTCATCTTTGAGTCTTTTAATCATAGTTTGTGCGGCTTTTCGTTTGGCCAACCGCTTAGACTTGCCGTTTCCCGACTCTGTGAAGTCCATATTCTCTATAATGCAGTTCATTCTAAAGACTCTCTCGTGAGGTAACCCCTCCTCACTAATGGTCTCATAGTGAGGGGGCCGCCAATGCTTTTTCATACAAATCTCTTGTAATTTGCCGACAGGATTGGAATCACCGCCTTCTTCGTCGTCTTCAATGGTGTCGTTAAGACTTTCCTTATCATTGCTATCGCTGTAAATGAGTTCAATAATTGAAAGCATTTTATGGTAATTGTAATCATATTGTCTTTACATCGACTCATTGAGGATCTCAAGAATAATCTCTGGATTCTCCACCTGATAGTCACTGTCTTTGATCACCATTTCAATGGCTCTCTTCGCCACCGCATGTTTGGCCTTCTTCTTGCTCTGACCCGTAGCTGTGGCGCAGATTTCTGACAATTAAACCACATTTGGATTAATTAGATAATAGACAAATGTATGCCTTACCTCCGACCTGTACCCTGAATATAAATGTGGGCGCGTGAACCCTTCCCTCAACAGACAGCAGCTGGTATTCGGGTGTCAGTCCATTGTGGGCACAGATTTCTTGCAGACGAGAAATCGGTGTTTTCTGATAATATTTCAAAGAATAAATGGTAATAATCTTGAAATACGAGTAAAACTTACTTCCATTTGATTGCAGAGAAAGTGATGGCAATTAAAATGAGATAAAATTAATTAAAGTTTTAGCGCTTTTTGATAACGTGTTTACAAATGTCAACACTTTGTCCCCTATTCTGACATCCAGTCAAATATGATTACATTCTCTCACATATGAGACAACTTTCTGTCAATAGTTTTGGTTACGTTTGTATTGAATAATATGTTGTTTTGATGACTCAAAGCTGTGTTTACTATAAGAGTCACTCCATTTAAACGTTACGTAACTTTGAACTATGAATCCCTTTTGCGCTCAACTTTTCATCAATTTTGGATGACATGCGTGGAGTGGAAATCTATGCGTGCATTCAATACATATGTGAAGGGACAGGGATGGATGCCCTGTAAGGGTGTCTTCCACGCAAATTGCATGTTTCAATACGCATAGTCAGTATTACTGTTAGACACTTTGAGCTCCCCCTGAGTGTAGCCCCGGCCCACATCTATGAGTGTGTATGTGAAGAGCAGTGCTATTATGAGTGTGTGATTGAAAGGGAAAAGTTTGCGTGACGTGAAGGCACACACATTCGTGAGAAGTCCATCCCTTCGGGTGTGTTTGTGTTGTGTGTATGTTGTGATGGTTTGCCATTTTGTGTGTCAACCGATTCTCTCGTTTGCATTCAAATTGCATTTCAAATCAAATTCATTGCAATTCACAAAAGTTTTCGTGAGTTTTGAAAAGTTCGTGATTTTTGATATCTGAAACCACCGCTACTTTTGGTGCAATTAAAGAACACCACAGAAAGTGTGTCCTATTGTGAGCCAAAATGGACACTCGAGTGAGTAAACTGGCCAACATTGTGGACGACAAGACAATTATTGCAAAACTGATCCTCGAGAAGTCAGACAGAATCCGCTTAATAGAGTTCAAGGACGCGCGCGCAGACATCTGGCAGTTCTTCAGACTCGTCTGTCTCGATGGCATCACTCTTCCATATGCTGTGTGCGTCAGATGTATGAAACCTGTCAGCTATAAAGCCCGAGAGGGCACGGGTGGTCTGCACAGACATCCCTGTTCTAAACAGGCCATCGCCGCCGCTTTGGCCGCAGGAATACCTTTTGGCTCCTCTTCTAATAGATCTACAAAAGTGTCTCAAATGAATCGGGGAAGTCATTCAGGGAATAGCAATAAAAGTCACGTCACAACCACTGCTTCCACTTCTTCTGCAGTCATTCAAAGTAAAATAGATTCGAATTTTAAGCCAAACTTTGCTTTTAATTCATTGGCGGCCATAGAAATGGTGAATAATTTAGCCAAAAATAGCCGCAATTTGGCCCAAAACCTGATGGGAAATGCTTTCGCACAACCTTTTGCCTCACAACAGTCACCCCTCACTCTAATGTCTGATCAGATGGAAGAGAACAGTGGTTACACTGAAGACTTATTGACTCTAAATATAGTGAAACTATTTTGTACAGAATTAATACCTCTGGAAGTGTTAGAGAATGGATTGTTCACTGAATTAGTCCAACAGTTGATTAATTTCGGGGCAATCAATGGTTCCATTAATTTCGAACGAATTCAAGTCAATAGTCTTTTGACGACCGCTTATGAGACCTCAAGACTTGATTTTAAGACTATTCTCCAGAGTTTGTCATTCATTACATTTGTCGTCGATTTGTGGTCACAAGAAATCACAAAAAGACAATTTATGACAGTTTGGGCCCATTTAGGGAATAGCCATCAAAACAATATGTTTTGTAAGATAATTGTTACGAAAGACATTTCTCATATCAATTGTTCGGAACAATTGGTCAAACAATTGGATTTCATCCGCAAAGATATCACAGATTCGAACTCAGAGTTCATATATTTATTCGACAATGACTTCAAAGACTTCAATATCGAATCCAACGATAATTTTCTATTCTGTGTCAGCCATCAGTTGAATAAGATTTTGGATGAAATCCATTCGATACCAGAATTTAGTCAAATATTCAATGAAATCAAAATGATTACGAATATTATGGAAAATATCGATGGATTTGGACTCAAGTTTGTCACTCAAGGGATCTCTAATTTCAATAATTGGTTCCAAGTGTTGAAAATTTTTAAACTTCTTAAGGAATTCCCGAATTTGAAGCAAATCCTAAGCGAACAGGAGTTACGATTTGTGGGTAAACCCTGTTTTGATGAAATCACTGACTTTTTGGTTCCTTTCGCCGAAGCACTGAATTACTTCCATATCGATAGTGACAAAAGTATTACGACTATTAATTTGATATCTCTCTGGAGAGTAAAACTCGAAAATCACTGCAAATGTAAGGAAAATGACTCGAATCTAATGAAGACAATGAAAGAGAAGATAAGAAATGCAATTCTGAAAAGCAATTTAAATCACCCGATATTTTTGATGGCAGTCTGTTTTGACCCCCGATTCAAAAAACTTAAAATGTTTAGCGAAGAGATGAGGACAAAGACTTATGACATTATTCGCAGACAAATGGTTTACTTCTCTATTAAACAGGAACCGCAACAACAAACACAACAGTCATCTTCAGACCAAACCCTTTCCGATTCCTTATCTGATGTCAACTCTTCTAATGATAGCGAATATCAGAGGAAAAGGTTTAAATCAATTGATGATAAAACTACCGAAGCATTCAATGAATATTTGGATGAAACTCATGAGGAAGAAAAGGATGAATTGCAAAGATATCTCAACTTAGATGTGGGTCAAACCCAACCCCTGGAGTTCTGGTGTGGAGAGCACTCCAATCGTTTGCCAAAACTAAGAAATTTGGCGCAAAGGATACTTAGTATTCCTCCGGTTCTTTCAAAGTGTTGTTATTACTCTACAAGTGGTGAACAGTTGTCTATTAGACGCAAAGCATTAGATTCAAGATATTTGGACAAAGTTTTAGTACTAAACAGTCATTTCTCATCGATTTGAAGGAAATTCACTTTTGTTTTATTGTTTGTTATAATAAATAAAATATTTTGTATTCATTTGGTGTACATTTGATTCTTTGATCGGTCACTAAATTATCGATTTTATGAAAACTTTTTGAGTTATAAATAAATTATATCGAATTCATTCAATAGATTAAGAAAACAATTGATGAAAGTATTGAAAACTTTTAATTGATGTCAAAATATTTGGTTTTAAAATTATTATTGATTTTAAGAAATATTCTAATTTTCAAATTTGTTTAGACATAATAATGATGAACAATACCCTGCTTATTATTTTTGAAAATCATTGCATAGATTTTTATGTTTTTCCTAACAAAAAGACATTTTTACTGAAAATGAAAATAAGAAAAGTTTCGGAAAAATCCAAAAATTTTCAAAGCTTTCAACCCATCGTTCTTCACACGTGTTTCTCCCGACTATCATCAAAACTCTTCAGTTAGCCATCGATAGAATGAGTTCTTCGTCCTCGAAGTCAAACAAATTTGTGACAGAAATGGAACCGAACGTAAATCAAGTAGTTTTGGATGACATCCCACTCAGGAAATCGATTTGGACGCGAGTGGTGAACAAAAGCAAAAAGATCTGCATTAATGTCATCCAAACTGTAGTGTCAAAGAAATTGCGTCTATCGAGTGGACAGAAACACGCGGTTCAGGTCTTAGAGGATAATAACATTCAGTTTATTCTAACCGACCGCAGGGGTCATCTCAAACCAATTATTAATTGTGTCACTCCATCCGACAGAGATGACCCCCTTTCTCCACAACCAATACCAGTGACACGAAATACCAGTGCAGTGACAAGTCATGAGATTAGAGATGAAGAGCCTCAAGTGAAGACAGAGGAAGTGGCGGCCCTCTGTCCACAAACAGTTACCACTCAGGCTGAAGAGCGTAAGAAGTCAGGGATTCCCCGTTTGATTCCTGGGTGGCGGACCCAGAAGACTGAGTTGAATCCAGTTATATTGAAAGCCCTTAGAGCTGCAGAGAAGCGGGTATTCGCTCTCTTCAACATTCCTGAGACAAGAATTCCACGTCTAATCCCTGGGTGGCGGCACTCCAACAATGA
>JAQIWF010000955.1:0-14378 GCA_034694965.1 Ceratozetes gracilis
ATGGCATTCAATGAGGGGGCAGCCAAAACTTCCTGCCTCTTCAATTCAAGTAAGGACTTCTAATTTGTAGTTTCTAACTTCCATATACTGTATAATAATAAAGACCAAAACACATCAAAATTTCATTCAAAAATTCCAAGTATAATCTTGCTAAAATTCAAATATTCGAGTGCCACTAATATTAGAAATTCAGTGTTTTTATCGATAGTCCAAAGTTATGGAGCAGAGGTCCACTCCTGTGACTATACCTTCGAGATCACGATTACCCCCCTATGGCTGACACTCATTATTATTAGAAAAATTATAATCAAAAAGTTAATGAAAATATTTATTAACTCAAAAGTAGCGCATATTTTGGTGTTTTTGAATCACATGTTTGTTATTACGTCATATGTTTTGACTGAAAGTGGGTTTAATTTTGTTAATTTGATAATCATTTCAATCAAATTAGAGATCAAAATGAGTGACAAAAATGTGAAATAAAGTGATTTAAGACTAAAGACTATATTTTTGTATAAATTGTGTTTACATTTAAGTTAATGACTGAAACAAATGCTTAAAATTATCTAATTTTTAGTCAAAAATGAATTCAAAATTTGAATGTTTTGTTGAATTTCGTGATAAAAACTATAAAATAGATTTTTGTGAAAATGAGTCGAAATTAATCTCTTTTGGAGTCATATATCGAGAAATACAACAATTGTTGAAAAGTGTTGTCAACGAAGACATCGATTTAACTACTCATGAGTTTAAGGTTTGTTTCAAACAATTGTCTCATTTTTAGTCACATTTTTAATCCGACAGATATTTGAAAACTTTTCGACCAAAGGATCGGTAATAAGGGTTTTGAATGAATTCATTGGAAGTAAATCTTTATTTCGAATAAAACCAATACCACAACAATATGTCTGTCCTTTTGTGGCCAATCAGTCGACCCATTCCTCACATTTACCACAAATTAATGAATTGTCACAAAAACCGCACAACTCTTTGTCAGATTACAAACCGTTATCTCTTTCACCAACGAATGACTCAATTATTTCTGAACCCCTCCCTCGAGATGTGCCAACAAATCAATTAGAAGCTCAAGAAAAGCACAATTTTAAGGAAAAGACTGAATTCAGATATTACTGCAAAGTGTGTCCTATTCTTGTGGACGAAGAGACTGATCCCAAACTACAAAAGTATCACTTTTTGGTGTCAAAGAGAAAATTCAAAACATTTAAAAAGTTATTCGAAAAGATATCTCAGATTTCAGACAATAATTACAGTAAACTAACGGAAAACCATTGGCTTCACGACATTCCCCAATATATGCAACCATTCAATAGTAATGGAATGACAGCTCAGGGATGGAAACAGAGATTTAATGTATTTCTCGATCAATACCATAAAGTAAGTGATATTTAATTTCAACGATAATATTGTAATTCATTTGTTTATTAGGTATTAAAAATGTGTCCGAATTCAGTGATTGCCTGCAATTTATTTCCATTCTTTCATTGCTTTGAAAAAATAGACTTCAATTCAAATGATTTGCTCTCAAAAGAGATCAATGATTTGAGACAAAAGTTAGCGATTCCTCCAAAAGCTAATTACATACCAATTGTTGGAAAATCTGTTAACAAATTAATTAAATGCAAAGAAGAGATAAAAGTATTTCATTCAATGATTATGTCTATAGAGAGTGATCCCAAAGAAAGCCCTCTTTGGCAACAAATTTATGATAAAATGGTGTCCGACGGCTACTCCTCTATAACTCCTAAGTTATGTCAGCAAAAGTTGGTTCAATGGATAAAGTTTTACGCGAAGGTATCCATCATTTAAATTGAATTCAATTGAAAATATGGTCTTTTTTGGTATTTCCAGAATTATAACCGATTGAACGGCAAATTAGAGCCAAATCTTCAAAAGATCTTTGATTTGCTTAAAGTTATTCATAGATTGAAACTCGAAGATGTCTTCCCTCTGGAGAGTAAGACATATAAAAGACTTGAGAGAATTGATGACAAGAATGTGGTTATGACTGAAAAGCAATCATTTTTGCAAAATTCGTTTAAAGATAAGTTGAAAAGTGATGTCAAACAG
The DNA here is from genome assembly GCA_034694965.1 of Ceratozetes gracilis. Classification (NCBI taxonomy): domain Eukaryota; kingdom Metazoa; phylum Arthropoda; class Arachnida; order Sarcoptiformes; family Ceratozetidae; genus Ceratozetes; species Ceratozetes gracilis. Next base: position 2,089 of record JAQIWF010000955.1, read on the forward strand.
ATTAATGGCAGTCCTTTGGAAGTAAGTCTTATTCATAGAGAGTTTCAATTCATTGGTTTTTATCATTTCAAAGGCAGACAAACACTGCAATAATGAGTCACTTATTAATATCAAACCAAATCTCAGGACAAACAACAGAGTGATTGAAAAATCTGAGGAATCGATGAGTTCTTCGAATATTTCATTATTTGATTCAACAAATGGTTTAACCCTTTCTCGCACTCAATATTTCGAGACAAATCATTTTACGTCTCCCATAAGAGAAGACTTAGAATATAGTCGTTATAATTACTATTGCAATGTCTGTCCTATTATTCTTGAGAAGACGACTGAACCCATTCCCTTCAAGTGTCAACTCATTCTTAAAGTGAAGAAATTCAAATCATTTTCTCTATTACTCGAAAAGTTGGCTCAAATTTCAGACAATAATTACAGCAAAATAACAGAAAACGATTGGCTTCACGTCATTCCCCAATATATGAATGAATGCCACAACAAATGTGAACTCACAGGACAGGGATGGCGACGAAAATTCAATGCATATCTTCACAGTTATGTTCAGGTAATTAGTATTTAGTTTTAAACTATTGTATTGTTTTTTATTCTGTTTTACAGATATTGAAAGAGTGTACGAATCCAGTGATTGCCTGTAATTTGTTTCCATTTTTCCATTATTTCGAAGCAATTAATTTTGATTTGAAGGGAAATCTCTTTAAAGAGATTAATATTTTGAGGCAAATAAGAGTTTGTTCGCAATATTATGATTTGGGATCAAAAGAGAGAAAGGATTTTGAAAAATCAGTTAAAAAACTGATTGATTCGGAAGAAAAGATAAAAGTCTTTCATTCAATGGTTATTAATATTGATATTAATCAGAATTATAAGAATAAGACAAAAACCCTTTCTTTCAAACAATTATCTGATAAAATGATTGGCGACGGCTATGGATCTTATAGTCCTATAGAATGTGCGAATCTGTTCCAACAATTGTCTCAATTTTACGCACAGGTATTCACAGATTCCTATTAAAGAATTTCAATTAAATTACTTATATTTTACAGAATTACGATATAATTAACGGGAAATTAGATAAAAAACATCAGAAGATTTTCGATTTACTTAAAGTTATCCATACTTTAGATCTCAACAAAATGATGGCTCAAAAGTGTGCCGTTTATAAGAAAGTTATGGAAATCTCTTCGAGAGAAGAGCTTAAAGACTATTACGACAAACACTTAAAAGATATTCGAAAGAATTGATAAGTTTTTCATTTATTTTATAAATTCATTAATCAATGATTACTTTGAAATTTGAATTTAAGACTAAATTGTGTGAAAAAATGTCAAATTATATAAAAAAAAGTTTAAGTCATTCAAAATTGGCGTCAATTTTAGTGTTTTGATGGAAACAGAGAATTTATTTTTGCTAGTCTAAGAACATAAGACGTCGTGTAATAGTGGTTACTATGGTAATAGGTTTCAAAAGACAATTGCCCACATTTTGAAAATTACATAATTTGTGTCCAATTTGATTAGTAATATAAACGACAAATAATTACGTGTAAATATTTACACATCTGTTTTGCTAATATTTTACGTAATTTTGGTTCATTTTTTAGTTTTGAGTCAATTTCATGAGCTCTACATCAATAACTTTTTAATAATTATTGTATTTTCAATGCGCTCACGTCATTGATTCTTAGAGTAGCAAAAATAAAGTCTTTAGCTCAATCGCTTCACAAACAAAATACTCTTTCAATGACTGAAATTCAATTCATTTTCACCTCAACATCAACTGATCCGTCATTTAAGTTGTCATTAGTTGAAACAGAATCTCAATGAAGTTGAGTTGAAAGTAATCCTTTTATTTTCACCTTGACTAATCATTATTAAATAACTCGTATTATATTAGAACCAATTTAAAAATAAGTTAGAGAAATTTAACCTTGTCAATAAATGGATGATATTCTAAATTACAATAAGGATAAATGTGATGACTATTACGCGATATTAGGTTGTGATCAGAGCTCTTCGGTATGTCTTAGAATTGATGGAATGACTTAAACTAATTATTGTGGGAACAGACGGAACAGATTATCTGCGAATACAAGACTCGGGCCCTTCTCTTACATCCCGACAAACAATACAAGTGTGAAGACACAGAAGACGCCTTCAAAGAGTTGGTCAAAGCAAGAGATGTATTAACGGATCCACAATCGAGAAAACTATACGATAAGTGGCGTAATAGTGGTATTGCTATCCCTTTCCACAAATGGACTCAATTAGGAAAAGATGTTCACATTTCGATGCATTGGATCAATAAGAGTAGTAAAGATTTGATGCTTGAGAACGGAGGACAGCCCTCACATCAGACAAATGATAACTCTAGTCAGCAGTCATTTGGGTCGGAGTCAGTTAAAGGTTTTTGGGATAACCCGTATGACAACCAAATGATCAGAAAGTTTCGCAATTATCAGATTTAAAACATTTGTTAATATATTTGTTTACTTTATTTCACTTTTGATATGTTTTTAAATCATTTTATTAAACGTTATTTTTAATCATTTTGTTAATTGGATTCAAACAAATGTCTATTTAATGTAAAACTAATATATTGTGGAACTAATTATTAACATAATTTTAGAAAAGGAAGGCATGATTTCAAAGGTTATGTTTGTAAAGACATTAAGGGATCTATTATTCTCTAATTATTCTGAATAAAAGTGTATTTACTGTTAAACATATAATTCAATTATAAATCTAGTCTTCAATTCATGGTTTGGTTTACTTGTCTTTCTTCTGTATAATAAGTGGCCCCACATTATCTCCGGTGGTCTTATTGTGGTCGTTGTGAGCGCCGTCACAATACGGGAACTGTTTAAATATCAGCAAATGTTCATAAAATACATTTAAAGCTCAATATAATAATAAAACTCAAATCTATTAATTTGTTTTGATTTAAGGCATAGGAATTGCGGTGAAAATAAGATTTTAAAGATTTGTTAGTGTTTTTGAAGAGTTTTAAACTTCGGTCGAGAGTTATTCAGAGGGTAAACACTATTTACAGTTCAATTTAAATGAGGAATACCACAAAGGGGGGGATCATAAAACATTAACATTATGTCAGTAGGGGTTTTCAATTCAAAGGGAGGGGTATTTTAGTCAAATACTCCCTCCCAGAGATTGGTCGACTTGTGCATCTCTGATTTTAATGCATATTTTAATGACTATAAGTGAAAACCTGAATATTGTTTACAAAAGTTCATTATTTATGTGATATTAATGAATCATAAAAAGCTCAATAAATTTACTATTAAACTACAGCTCAACTGATTAAGGTTTAAATCTTCCAAAAGCTTAAATTCACTTCCAATGGAGAAACTTTGGTTCTTCGGAAAAGGATTTGTTCATGGTGATTGGCTCATACAAATTTCATTCCACTCTTCATATGAATTGGAATGAAGACAATCAACGCAATCAATATTAGATAGTTTTGACGTAACTCTAATCGATGTCTCAAATCATAGACTTCTCTCAAAATTAAGTCAATAATTGAAAAAATGGTATAAATTAGTGATAACTTATCAATAATCGAGGCATTAATATCCGCCCCTTTTTACCCCATTTGTGGTCAAAGATTGAAGTGAATTATCAAAGGAGTGATACATACTTTTTTTGAGCGCCAACAGCGACAGAAGACAGTCTTATTGCCCATATCTTCGATGTCGTAAGAGCTGACAACTTTGTCGCACTCCTTCTCAACGCATTGATTAACACAAGTCTTGGAATCACTCTTCGTTTGACCACTTTTTAGTGTCAAATAGACAGCATATCCAACCGCTACAGCGGTTCCAATCCATGGCAGATACGCACAACAGGGCTGACCTTTAAATTAATAGAAACCAAACTTTTAGTTATTTACCACAAATGTAAACAATTGATACAAACTCTGATCCATTATTTCCTCTTCAGTTTTTAAATTATCTTTAATAAGATGTCAATCAATCAATTGGTGGTCAAATGACAGTTCAATAGTCAATGAATGTATCAATCGATTGATTTATGCAATGATTGAAACGAAGTATCAGTTATTGAAATACAAATTATTTCTCGTTTTTAGCCTTTTATTCAATGAAAGCCTTTTTAAAAAACTTGAGTCGAAATGTGTTGTGAGAGGAGTAGAGGTCTTCACTGATATTCAAGTATTTTATGATTACGTTTGAGTAAAGTGTGACTAAAGTTGTGTTTAATTGAAGTGAATGTATGTATGACTGCATTGAATGCATTGAATGCTTGCGTTTTAGTATCTGAACAGCGATTAACTCAAACAGAAATAAGACGATTATAAACACAATTAATTACATTCCTGTCACTAATTAATATGTCTTCGAATGAGGAATCAACTGATTTGAAAGGAGGTCATCCGCCCGCAGGTCAGTACACACTCTTTGATTGATTTTTAGACAATAATTTGAATGAATTGAGTGATTCTTATCTCACTTTTAATGTATTGAATGGTTGGCAACAAATTGTGTTCAAACATATGGTTTAATGTGTTTTAGTGAAAGCGGGAGGAATGAGAATAACTCAACACAAGACACCGCACAGCGAAAAGCCAGTCACTGCTGAACCCAAGAAAGAGGGCGAACCCGAGGACGACACTGAAGAGATTGTAGAGGAAGCGCCGCCCAAACCCGTCCCTCTGGTCATCTCTGGAGCAGTGGCTCGAGTACTAAAATATTTGATTTATTGAAAATATGATCTAAAATGAGTACAATTAGGGCGACGGCGACTTTCCGGCCGCTTCTGTGAAGGCATTCCACGAGAAGACTCCACAACCGACTAATGAGTTCCGACAGAACCCGTCAAAGCCTCACGTCTTGAATCAGCCGCGAAAATGAACTCATGTTTGGACTCACTTTCAATCATACTTTTGACGAATCGATTGAATTAATTACAGAAAGAAAAGTAAATATTTTTAATGTTTTGCTTAAGAATTGTTTCGAAAATTCCACAAATTTCTTGATTTTCCAAATGTTTTGACAATTTATTGAATTCCCGATCAATAAACCGATTAAAAAATATTCTGAGAATCTGTTTAATGATTAAGAGTTGAGTTCACTCTTCCTCTTCGGGTATTGTTTGGTTCGTTATTAAATGTTTCTGATTATTGGTTTCTCTGTTACTTAAGTTTTCGCCTCTCATTGTTCTGTCAATTAATAAATTGATGAGTCTTTTGATGTGATCACTATTTTCAGCGACAGTCAGTTCTTCTGTCATTTTCTTCACATTCGATATCTCTTTGCCATAACTGTCCAAAAGTGAAATCAATGCCAATTCAGTCCTTTCTTCCCAACCCTAACAAAAATACAGTTTAGAATTAAAATGTATTGAATTAAGGACTGAGACCTCATCCAAATTGTCTGAAAGATAGTTGCAAAAAATGGATTGAATCGGTTTTAATGAATTGGATTTGTTTTCTGTTGAGATAACTAACAAATTATAGATTAAATTGAGAGCAGAACTCAAATAAGCATTTCTATGATCCAAATCATTGAGACATTTAAACAATTTATCGGTCAATCCATTGATCTGAAGGATAAAAGAATGTCAGAATTTGATCACAAATTGTTAAAAAGGAATCAATTATTGACCTGATTTTGAGACACTTTGAGAAGAGTCTCTAAATTCTTAAGAGGGGTTGGATTTCGGTCTTTAAGTTTAATTAATAATCGCTTCTGAATTGCTCTGAACTGAGAGGCGCTGTTTGACAGACAGTTTTGTAAATCAATGACTCGATGTCTGGCCAACAGGTGCTCATCAATGAGAAGGAATAGTTGGTTGAGTGGAATAAAGCCTATGTTGATGTCAGAGGTATCGTATTTGACATTGTTTTTGGACAATCGACGTAACAATTCGTTGGTAATGAAAGCGAGTGCACCAAATGATTGACTCATTACTAAAAACCTCTGATTTGATGATTTGATTGATGTTAGAATCGATACAATATTGTGGTCGTCATAAATCTCTAGTCCAACAGATGCGGTGCTATTACTGTCGCTTTCAAACAAATCGGAAAATATTTCCGATAATTTGATTGGTTTGTTGTCATTAATAATATTTAAACTAAGTTTGTGTTCCCCTTCTTTCGAGGGCTGACTTATTTTGGCCATAATATTGATCGGGAGGTAAATAGTTTTGGAGACTATTCTGGGCGCTCCGTCTTCGTTGTTATATGTGATCATAAGATCAACTTTTGTTGACGCCGGGAACAGATGACTATCCTTGTAGATAATCACTTCAGTTATAATGGGTTCAGAAGTGTTGCTCAAAGAAGGAATGGTAACAATATCTGGCTCTACAATCAACGACTTGTGCAGTTCTATTGCGAGCCTAACATTGCTTACAGTGGATGTCGTTTCCAATTGGATCGAAAGCTTCACAAAAGGATTTGATATTTTAGTGTTGATCTCAGAAATTGTGTTAATATCGCAGATATTTATCGTTAAATCATTTCGAATGGCTTTAGTGTCCATTTGATTGCCCTCTGAGTTATGACTATTTATTATTCGTCTCAAATCCTGAAGTTCTGCTTCAGATTCCGAATAATTAATTTGTCTTAACTGAGAATTAGGAACCGATACTATTTTTATGGATGGATTCGTTCCTAAATATCCGCAGCAAATAAGTCCCATATCTGAGAGACAAACGATAGCACCGCTCAGATTGGGAAATGAGGCCCTTTGTATGGAGACAGGAATAAAGGGTAGTTGTGTGGCCCACATCGCTCTATCATTACAATACACTATAAGTGTGGACACATGGGTTGCAATGACAGAGATGACAGAGTCGTTGGTGTCATTGGCATAAGCGGTGAGACAACTGGCGTTGAAATCGAATTTCTTCATAAACCAAATGCTTCCGTTCTCTTTGATTGCATACAAATTCCTTTCTCCCAATACTATCACATATGAATTGGATTTATCCAGAATCACAACTTTCATATCAATTACAGATTCCCCCAAAGATAGGCTCCAATCAGGCGTTACTTTTCTTCCCTTCATATGTGTGTTGTTTGTCTGTTGAGTGTCGTTGTCATCAGTATTAGCAATGGCTAAGACTTGATATCTATAGCTTTCAATGGTCCACAAAGAAGTGGACAAAACAAACGAATCACTGTTCGGCACATAAGCTATAGCACCGGGAAGTAAACAATTGGGAAGAGATCTGTTGAAGGCCAAACTTTCCTGCTCATAGAATACCAGATTGCCGTCCAGGGATTTGACACATAAAAAGTCCTTTCCTAAAGTCACAAATAATTTGAAAGAATGAATAAATTGTTTTCTTATGTAACCTTTGATGTGTCCAAAAGGTCCTAATGTCATGAAAAAGGCACTTCTTTTAAGTAAATGTTCGTAAATCAACAAAATATTATACGCAGACCCGTGTTCTGTGACTCCAGCCGTCGCTTAAATATAAAATCAATTGAATACAAATTTGAGGCATAAAAGCAAGTCTTACACGAAATCGAGTAAATTGAGAGCTTTTTTGGGTGTAATACCGCTAACTGTATATTACTTGTGGCCGACAAGAGAAGTCCTGCAGAAACTTGCAAAATAGGTGTCTTGAAGTCCATTTCCATCAATAAGTCACTCGCTTGAAAAGGTGGCAGACCATCCTCTGTTGCATTGAATCCAACGCTATATATTCTCAAAGTACCATTAAAACTGCCCACCACTATTTTATCTGCAATTTGATTGCAATGTAATTCTGATAGATAAGTCTCAAGTTTTCTCAAGCTAGGTAAATATAACTGACCGGAACCATCTATTGAATTATCAATGTTAGAAACGCAAAGGGAATAGTGTCCAAACTGTTCATCGGTAGAGCACTGGACACTCCACCAATCGTTGAATTTGAAGAGAGACATCACTCACCACAATATTAAAAGCTTTTCATATGAAATAATTATTGTCTCGAAGGATACCAAACATTATAGAAACGGAGAAATAATAACAAACATATCAAACATTTATCGATTGTCTCTCTTTTAGTGCTTTAGTATTCGAAATAATTATAATTACACTAAATATCAGTTCATTTTTACATTCATTCCATTCAATATAGGGTTCAATAGAGGGTTAAATTTCATTCATATTTCAATTATTAATTTGTTCATTCGTTATAAATTAAAATAAATCCTCTATTCATTAAAACTATAAATACTCATCAAGGTCTATAGGTTGTACATTCAAAGTCCATTTGTGTGAACACCAATTGTGTGAACATGCCGGTTTTATGAACATTTCTCTTTAAACACAACTTCTCTCATAGACATAATGTTAATTGAGGTCCAATTGTGTGAAGTCCGATATAATGAAGAGTCCGTTTTTATGAACTGATATCAAAGCGATCTGTACTATAAATCAGTACTAATTTTAGTCCATTTGTGTGAACATCCCTAATATCTGACTACTTCACAAGTATTTGTGACAAACCTCACAGACTATTGATGCAAATATTAATAATTTCATTACTAATATTACTTTCTATGAATTTAGACAAAATTAATGATTATTTTAAACCTTTACTATTTTGTATTGCTTTTATGTTTGAATAATAACAAGGATAAAACACTTTTTAAGTCTCAAATGTAAAACCAATTGTATGAACAGTCCATTTGTATGAACATTTTCTCCCGCACGACCAAGTTCACACAAATGGACTTTGAGTGTAAATGGACAATTTTGAGTAAATTAATTGGTCAAGATTTATTTCAAATTGATTTTTGATAAGCTTGTATAATTAAAGTCAGTTAGTCAAATCATTTGTAAATAGGTTCTCTTTCTGCAAATATAATAGCGGATTAGCGGTAAAGCGGAATCCGTTGCGGAGCGGAGCGGTATTCCGCAAAAATTGAGCGGAACGGAGCGGTATTCCGCCCAGAAAAATAGAAGCGGAGCGGAACGGAGCGGTAAAATTAATGCCTATGCGGAGCGGAACGGTTTACCGCTAGCAGTACTTTTCGCACTCTAATCTGGTACATTCTTGCAAATAATTTAACAAAAGTTTCTCTTTCATTGAATAGCTTTTATTAATTTTTGTGAATAACAAACAATTAATTGAATGCAAAATCATTGCACATATTCTTCATATATCGTACGAAATATAAAATACTTTTTTTTATCACAGATTACGAGTTATATTCAAATGACATAACTTTTGATACATAAAACCCTAAAATAATTGAATGATTTCTATAATGTTTTAAAATAAATAAAATGAATGAAAATAAAAGATATGTAAAACTTTGTGTTCAAAGAGTGCCGTAATCGACAATAATTGGCTGATCGTCGTTCATAGCATCGGAGTAGTCGACCACATCCTCATAACTGGGTGGAGGAGCAGACAGACTATCATCGATATGCTCTTCATTAATATTATCGTTTGTAAAACTATTGAACTCTTGGTTTTCGAGACTCTCTTCAGCTCTTAAAGAACTTTCATTGATGTGAACCAAATTCTGGGAACTATTTTCTTGAGTTTGAGTATTAAATCGATTAATTTGTCTTTGACTGTATTGAGAAGTACAGCCATTATTTTCATCCAAATCAATGAGAGTGATGACAGTCTGTGTGTCCACATTAGACACTTCACTTCCAAAGGGTTCTAAACTATTATCGCAACTCTCTTGAGATGAGCTGTCAGTGGAACTGATCACTAAAACAAAGGCATTGGAGTTGTGGTCACTCGTCGATTGCATTGGATGTACGTATTGGGAACTTTGCGCTCCAGAATTGAGTACTTGGCTATCAATTTGATCCAATTGTGTTCTGGAGAGTGTCTGGAGCTGAACATCTCTGTAAGAATGATTGGATTTCTTCAAATCCATATTTTCTGTTTGAGAGGACTGAGACTCGCACTCAATCTTTTTTGATTCCGTTTTGTTTCTCATCTCATTTTCACTGAAATAAAACACATTATTAAAAATAGGCGTCAAATAGATTTGAATTTAATGGTAATTACTTTGAATTCTGAAGTTTACTTTCTTCAGTCATTCTAACCATAAGACTCTGGAGGGGAAGACTGTTAGATGCGTTCAACGGCTCACCAGTCAGAGGAAGGATAAGATAGCTCTGGCCGTTGACACTAAATATTTGACTGAATGTGGTTAATGGTGTAACTGATGTACTGTTGGATTGATTAGCCATTGATATGACTTCTGACTCGTTTGAACAGAAGTATTGCGGAATCATATTAAGAGACAGTTGGCTCACAGATCGGCTTTGGTTGAGGGGTGGGGCGGAAGGCATCAATTGGTCGGTACTAAGACCTCGAGTTCGATATCTTCTTCTGCGGGTCCGGTTCTCATAAATATGTTCTTCATTTGTGTGATATAACCGATTGCTTCCATTGTAGTAAAAACAAGAACCGAACAAATTGACGATAATTCCGATGACGGATAATATTAACCACATTTTGTCCCAATAAACATACGAGAGATAAACTCCTCCGACGATTAAAGTGACGGCCAATACACTCAACAAATATGCGAAACATATTTGCGAATTACAGGAATGTCTTCTCACTCTTCTCGTGGATCTGTTCTCATCAAATGAAAACCTATTGATTGTTCCGCTTTCCATAACTCAACGATTTTTGAGTTTCACTCAAAACTGTTTCAAACAAAGAGTTATAAATTATAATTATATTTATAAATCATAATAATATTGATTGATCTAGATCAAATTATTCTTGTTTATTAGATGTTTGTTCACACTTCTACAAGAATAACTCAGAATATGTTTGGTTTTAATATTTATGATCTAGATAATTTTATATAAGTGCATTTAGACAGTTTGAGTATATACTAGGACATTAAATCACTTTCTTCCTAAATAAAGTTAAACCTCAAAAAATAAATTTTATTTAATGATTAGAACTTATAATTTGTAAAATATTTAGTTTAAAATGAGCACGACACTTGGATTAAAAACTGACTTACTTTGTAATGAAAACTCACTGAGCTTTTGGCTAAAATCAAGTTTTACTCGAATAAAATTAACGAGACTTTTGATCTCTACAACAGTTACTCGAAGTTAAAGACATTAATTGAGAGATACAACTGATATGTCAGTGAAGGACCGAACAAATGTCAACAAAGTAATAGTTTTATTCGAGTCATTAGTTTATATAATTTCAATCAATTGTCGTCACAATCAGTGTTGTAGTTATTATTTGTGCCAAAACTCTAGTGTTGTTACAATTGATTACAATTGAAACATAAGAACGAGTTATTCATTTTGTGGGAATTAATTTCATCTTTTTATGAGAGTTTCCTATTAATGATAATCGACTCAATAGTGCCTATAATAGAGCGTATGATATGTTTATACAGCGTTTGAGCTGTTGTTCAAACGCTTCCGTTGAATGAACTAAAAGTTTTTTTGAGGCTTTCCTTATAATAGTTGTCATACGAATTAATGGGAAAAATGGTATCAAATTAATAGGACTTACCATAAATTTGTTATTCATTCGATGGGTGTTTCGTAGTTTACATCAAATAATTAAATTCATTGAATAGCTTTACATTTTGATTAACATTTGATTTATGGTCAAAGTGTCAGTCAAGAGATGGTTTGTGAACATCTGAAGGCATAGCCACGTCTTCAGGTGACTGACAAACTTTAAAGGGAACAATAACTCAAATAACCCCACTTCCAGTGCATAAGAGATTCAATTCAAGGTATTCTCAATACAGTGTTGGGCTTTAGAGTCGAACCCATCTCTCAATTACGATATGCTATGCCTTCAACACAAAGCTTTTGTTGTCGTCCGACTGGATTTACAACATTTTAATGCTGAGGGCTGTTCCCTATTCTCTATGCCTTCATTGCTAACCATTATAATTGCGGCCAATTATTATATCATATATTAGTATAAACTTTGAACACTTCCATACAAGTGATGGCCTCTCATAAAACTACGCATAATATAACTGAATAGCCTTTCATATAATTCTAAAATATGAACTTCCAACTTTTACACAGATACATTTTGTTTCTCAATTATCTCACATTAAACTCAATATAACGAATTTGCTCCAGGTCTAAACAATTAAATGAAAAACCATAAAAGTTGGAAATTTGTGAAGGATACTAAAAAATTGGATAATTTTTTATTTGAGAGCTTTTATTCATAGCTTAATATACTTTAAATTATTCATTATTTTAATGTAAATTATCAATAATTATAAAATAAATTCCCAGAAAAATAAAATATAATTAAATT
>JAQIWF010000956.1:0-14372 GCA_034694965.1 Ceratozetes gracilis
ATTTGAAGTCAAATTGTCTTTTATTTAATTATTAAATTCATTATTATTTAATAGAAATGAGAAATACTTCTAAAATATTGGCATTTAATTGATTTCATCTGAAATATGGGCTAAAAATTAGAATTATTTTTATATAAATAACATTAAATAAAATGAAAGTTTATTACATGTTTTAAATCTCGACTAAAAGACTGAAATCAATTAGTTTTGATTATTTTGAGTGTCTGTGCGGTCGACGAGAACCCAGTCCCCATCGGTGGCCTCCTTCTGACGCTGTTTGGTTTTAATCATATCTAATTGAGTCTTCAGATTATCTCTGAGTCGATGCAAAGAACTGTTTTCGTCTTTGAGAGTAAAATATTCCTGAATTGAGTTCATAGTATTGTCCGAAGTCTGCAGTTCTTGTCTTCGGGACGTCAGAAGCGTGACCTCCATTTTCATCCGAAGAAACTCTTGAGACAATTGTTTGTGTTCTTCGAATATTCTGACCGAATCGGGACTATTAGTGTCCGGTTGTATGGGCTGTAGGTTTGACTCCAATACTAGATATGCGTTAAAGTCTTTAGGTATGGGAACAGTCGGCGCTTCTCTTGGAATGTAATTTAATATCGAAGGCACAGAAAGTCGCGGCAAATCTGGACGACGACTGACAGGAGGAACGGCTGAACTATTGGAAGGTATACTTTGGTTGTCGTTTAAGCCATTTATAGATCGGGTCTTATTGAGTAAATTGGAGGCATTTTCGGCTATAGAGACGGTTGTTATGGGTGTCCCACTAGAGTTCGATCTTTTATGTCCCTTCGTATATACACTTCGAGCGGAGTTCGTGTCTAAATCAGAACTCGACAATAAACCGGACAAATTTGGAGGAACGCTATACGCGGGGTTTGCCTTCAATCAGATATTAGTTATCAGTTAAATAGTTTTGTTTTAATAAATGATTACATTTTGAATCAAAAGGCCTGAATGGATGGCATTTGTGGCACTGTTCATATTTGGAGGTTCAGTTACTACCTGTTGGGGTCCATAGAACTGGGTTTGCATATGTAGGTCCAGACTATAATTATTGGTCGACGAGAAGCTGTCATCGCCTGTAATCAATCATTTTGTGATCAACTCAATAAACAGTGGGAATGCCTACCGTTGCGATTGCAGTCTGTGTTGACAATGGGATCGTTAGCATGTTCTGAGCAGAATTGGAATATTTGTTCGACAGTTTGTTCCACTTCTCTCATGGATGGCCTTTCATTGGGGTCTTTAGACCAACACTTTACCATAAGGTTTTCAACTACTTTTGGACAGTTCCTGAGAAGAGGAGGGCGCTGTCCACAATGGACGGCCCACATTATTCTGAATGCAGGCCCTCCAATCTCATCAAAAGGCTTTCTACGGGACAATACTTGCCACAAAATAATACCATAACTAAAGACATCGCACTTCTCTGTATAATTACTCGTCTCAAACACTTCGGGTGCCATCCAAGCGGCCGAACCCTAAGATGCAAATCAATTGAGATTAAAGTAAAGAATTGCATTAATGGGATGTAAACCTTATTGTTGGTCATATGGGTGTGCATATCACAAGCAGTACCGAAGTCACAGATTTTAAGTACAGTCCCGCAGTTGACTAACAATAAACTATTGAATCAAATGTTCGTTAAATTAATTACGAAAACAATTTGAGAGACAATACTTTGGAGGCTTTAAGTCTCTGTGAACCAGAGCTTTGGGTTGCATTGCGTGCAGATATGAGACCCCCCGCGCGCACTGAAGAACCCATGAAATGGCGTGCGATAGAGTATAGGGCACCAGTGGTTCCGAGTGTAACACTATTTTAAGCACATCAGTAGTTCAGGTATGGTATCAAATAACTGTCACTACAAACCATTGTAAAGACTTCCGCCCTCCGCATACTCCATGACCAGAGCGACAAACCCGGAGTCTTGAGACGCTCCATAGAGAAGGACTATATTTGGATGAGAGACTCGAGACAATTGTCTTAATTCTATTTGGAAGGCCTTCTTCTCCTGTTCCGTCTCAATCACTTTAACGGCCACTACCTTACCATTCCAAAGGCCTTTCCTAACGACACCAAAGGTGCCCTTCCCAAGAACCTGACAATTGACGCAGAGATAAATAAGATTATCAGCTGATTGTCAATGGCTTCAAACCTCTTGTAATTTGATTTCAGATGAATTGATTTCATTTGTAAATATGGGAACACTTGAAGACTCACTTGAGTCGGAGTCTGACATTTGGGACATTTGTGTATATTATTATAAACTCAGGAGTCCTTAAAGTGATTAAATTGTGGGAAATTGTGGTCAAACCAAAGATAATAAATGTGACAAATAGTGACAATTGCGTCACTCATCCACTCTTTGGTTGCATTTCTCTCTTCAATCAGATTTCACTTTCAATCAAATAATTACTTAAAAATGAGTCACACTTTCGGTGATTTCTTGCATAACAAGACATAAATTGAAAACATTATCTCAAAAGTCACTGAATTTGATTCGCGATTAAAAACAATATTTCTTTTGACGATTGAATGAGTAAACAAACGATGTATTTATGACTCAATAATGAATCACAAGTTTGCTATAAATGTGTGAATGAATAGCATTTCTATGCATTAGTTTGCGTCAAATCAATGACAAAATGAGTGCAAATATTTTGGTCTAAAACTTATTTGTCTTATCGTTTGAACTTTAAAACAATTTGATTACAAATCAGTAAAACATAATAACAGCAAAAATGGCAGCTCTTTGTTGATGTGTGGATAGCATCAGACGAACCGAGAGGTTCTTCAGCTCATCAATCAGTATATGAATCAGCAATGACTGATCCCAACCAAACGCAACAGTCCTGCCACCCCTCCTCTCATCGGTGCTCATCCTTGCCATCGGCTCAGTCTTCGACGCGTGATTGTAACTCTGGCCCGTCCTCAGCCCCCGCCTCACGACCCAAAATGGATGTGGTCTGTCTTATTGATGTGGTGAGTCTTTACTCATGTCTATCACAAACCATTCACTTATCTCACACTTAATTGCATTCAATTTGTTTAATTCAATTGTGGTAATGATTGGCACAAGTAGTAGGATATGTGCAGATGGTGTCCACACTCTCATAACTAACCTTTTTTAAAAATGAACCCCTGATTAGGAAACCAGTAATAAATATGTCTCTTAAGATATTTGCAAAAATGGAAAGGCCTCACACCCTGTGAAATATGATCTATGACCACTATTACATTATGAACATGGTCATTATGTTATATAGAACAGTTCTGTAAGGCAACAAATAGTTAGACTAAAAAACTGAATCTTAAACTGATATACAAATTGATCCCTCATTTGTTGACCATATGATTGAAATCTCAGCTCATGCTCTTGTAACTTATCCAGACATATTTATTGCTAAATTTGCATATTATTACCATGGCAGTCTATCAGACCAATGAATACTAAGCTTAATACCAGGATTAACGCTTAGATTCTGTAAAATATGTTGAGTTTTGATTGATATGTCTTCGAGGCTATCGGTGTCTAATTTATTGGTGACATATCTTTACAGACGATATCTTCGCAAACTTTAAGCCATCGGAAGGCGGCGTTGGATGAGATCAAAAGAGCGGCCCATTTATGTAATGCAAACCTGCATTGCATTCAATTTCAGAAACTGGACTTCGAGGAGATCAGTGTAATCGACACCTTCTATAACGCAGATGTGGCTGTCGTTGACATCTCAATACAAGAACAACAAAATTCTTTGTTCTATCGTTTGGGAAATCGGGAGTCTTTCGGAATGAAGCAAAACATTATCCTATTTAACGACAGTGCGGCCGATGTGGTGATCCCTATGAGACTTCCCACTTCTAATTACACTATCATTACGTATCGAATGTCTGAAGACAAACACTGTTATGTCACCGAACCCTCTGTTGGCCGACTTGTGACCAACTCTGAAGACTCAACACTTCAAAGTCCGCTCTCAACTGAAACCAAAACTCCTCTTCATTTAAAGCTCAAAAAAGTGTTACTCGAAGTGGACGTCCAAACAAAGTGAGTCCCCTTTCATTCAATTTATACCACTCCATGTAATCACCATTAGAACAGTTGAGACAAAAGTTATGCACAAATTGGTGGTCAATAGATGACCGAAATAATGACTACTCATTATGTTTGACATCCAATAAATTGATCTTGAAAGTAAATCTTTTACCCTTCTCTCACAAGAGAGATGTATGAATTCATACCCTCAGAACTGAGTGAAAATTACCATGCTTATTTATTTCGATGTGTAGAACACAATGGTGTTATTTATTTTTGCTAATGACCATGTCTTAGGCCGCAATCTTGGTCGGAAATATCTACTTTGAGAACGTTTATGAAAGCTCTAAAGCTTAACATTGAAAGATTAAATTTATAACTTTAATCAGAAACAAATGAAGTTCAAAGACAATACTCAAACTTTTATTCAAATTCAAAAATCTATACATTTATCTAACAGACACTTTCACTTTTAAACACTTTATTTGAACTAGCTTATCATATACTCAACTATTATTTAGTACTAAACAGTTTATGCTAAAAATTTTGAATTTGATAAAATGTTTGAGAATTGTCTTTTAACTTCATTTGCAGAGATGCTTAAAAAGAAACAGGGTTTAAAATATGTAGCTTGTTATTTATGCTAACCATCAAGCAAATCTTGCAGTCGCTAACGCTCAGACACACAAAGTTCAAGTGCATAGTATACTTAACGTGGAGAGATGTCCACTTTCATGTCCACCCTAAGCAACTAAGTTCATTTGTATCTTATTATGGCCTAAGACATGGTCATTACTAATGACTCATTAGCAAAAATAAATTACACCATTGTGTTATATACATCGAAATAAATAAGCATGGTAATTTTCACTCAGTTCCGAGGGTATGAATTCGTACATCTCCCGGGTCAGATAAATAGATCCACCGAAATTGTTTTCAAATCATATTGAAAAATAAAAATGTTAAATTGATAATGTTAACTTGATGAATCAATGATCATTTGCTTACTAATATCGCCCTTATTATCAATTTCGACAATTCTTGAGAAACTTAAACCAAAAGAATTTAAATAATATCAACAATAATAAAGACAATTATTTGTATTCAAATCACAGTTTAATCGGTAATATTTCACTCAATTCGTATTACTTTCATCACTATTAATGTGAGCCAATCCTTGTCTGCATTGCATCTTTGAATGCAATACAAGCAATACAGTCAAACCTCGTTTTTATTAGCAAAAACTCAATTTTAAATTCTTCAAAGGCTGGGAATATCGATGAATCAATTGTTAGACAAGAATTCTTAAACCTCTCCCTTTCATAGACACTAATTTTTAAATTCAATTCATTTGTTTCAGAACTTATATAAAAGAAAAGTTTTTATCGGATTTACGTAAAGCTCGGGAATCATTGAGTGGCGATGAGTTGGCCGAAGCCCTCAAGAATATGCGAAAACGTATGGAACAGGATTTAGATCCCAATCTTGTCTCCGCAGATATTGTCCACAATATGTTGATTTCATTTCGTGAGATACAAGACTACGACTCAATGGTTCAGATTATCGACGATTTGGAATCGATTCCTAACTCTGCCTTCAATTTTTCGCCCGCTATTCGCCATTTATATGCTTTTGCTCTAAACAGACGACAGAAGGCTGGAGACAGAGAGCGGGCGCTCGAGTTTATAAATTCTGCCCTTAAAAAGGAAGAAAATAACTTTCCGGATATGATTTGTTTGGCCGGACGTATATATAAAGACATATTTGTCGAGTCCTCATATTCTGATAAAACGAGTCTCGAGAATGCCATCAATTGGTATCGAAAAGGCTTTGAAAGACAACCCAACGAATACGCGGGCATTAATTTGGCCACTCTTTTGGTTATAAATGGGAATGAATTCCACAAATGCTCAGAATTACAACACATCGCTTCTGTGCTCAATATACTGATTGGTCGGAAAGGGAGTTTGGCCTCAATCCAGGATTATTGGGATGTGGCCACATTCTTCGAGATTAGTGTATTGGCGGCCAACTATAGTAAGGCCATACAAGCGGCTCAATGTATGTTTGGACTGAAGCCCCCGCGTTGGTACTTGAAGTCAACCATTGGGAACATAGAACTCATCAATAAATTCAAGCGTAAGCCCGAAGACGCCATTTTGACTCCAGAAGAGCAGATCTTCCAGTTTTGGATGGAATTCTTTATCGATGCGACGAGTGATGACGTTTCGAATATGATTCGGTTCCCAATGTTGGTCTTAGAGACGGATAAGATCCTAATGCCGTCCTACGTTAACGTCAATTTGGACGCCGCCGACGGAAAGTCACTTCAAATTGAAAACATTTGTTTGAAATGTCTTCTGAATACCGAAACCTGTAAACGACTGCACACTTGGCTCTTACCTGTTTCTACAATCAGAGGCGTCAGGTATTCCATCTGATTGTCACCATTTAATTGATTTCAATATTTGATATCTTTGTTAGTCTCTACAAAGCAGACCAAAGATGTCTTTTTCTATACGTTCGTCATAATTGTGACGACTTCCAAATGTTCTTTCCTTCAGAGGAATTGCGCAAAAGATTTTATGATCTCATCCTAGAGGTAACTGCCGATGAAGAAGGAGTTACTGATCTCGACTCAATTGTGGACACCGGCCCTATCCAGGTATAGATAGCAATCATCTCTCATATGTTTTAAATCTGTGTTTTACAGTTTGAGTACGAATTGGATGAAAAAAACCATCGAATAAGACTCGGAAAAGGCACTTACGGTCAGGTATTCGCTGCCAGAGATCTTCGAACTCAAGTAACGATTGCTGTGAAAGAGATCCCAATCAAAAACATCGGGTATTTTATTAATGTCTTTTGATTTGTCTCATTATATTAATGATTGTCTTAAAGGGAAGTCCAACCCCTTCACGAAGAGATTAAACTTCACTCACAGTTAAGGCATAGAAATATTGTAAATTATTTGGGGTCCGTCTGCGAAGGCGAGACATTCAAGATTTTGATGGAAAGGGTGCCCGGAGGCAGTCTCTCTCAATTATTGCGCTCAAAGTGGGGTCCTCTCAAAGATAGTGAGCCCACCATTTCTTACTATACTCGACAAATACTGGAAGGGATTAAGTATTTACACGACCAGAAGATAGTGCACAGGGATATCAAAGGAGACAATGTTTTGGTCAACACTTACACCGGTATACTCAAGATATCAGATTTTGGAACTTCAAAGCGATTGGCGGGACTTAACCCCCACACCGAAACATTCACCGGAACTTTCCAGTATATGGCACCTGAGGTCATAGATCAGGGACAGAGAGGATATGGTGCTCCCGCTGACATTTGGTCTCTTGGCTGCACTATTGTAGAGATGGCAACTGGAAAGACCCCATTTATAGAGTATGGTTCCGGACCCGAAATCATTTTCAAGGTGGGCTTTTATAAGGAACACCCTCAAATACCTGAAGAGATGTCAGAAAAAGCCAAGGATTTTATTCTGCGCTGTTTTATCCCTGATCCATGTAAAAGAGCAACGGCCGCACAACTACTTGAAGACCTGTTCCTTGATCCTGGTCATAGAAAGAAGAAGCCAATGCCATCACCCCTGACAGCCAGTCCAACGCGAGGACCCATTACTACAGATTTCAGCCGCTCTATTTCTGTGCCAACAGATCCCCTGTGCAAAGGCCCCGAAGGCAGAGTTAACCGCTTTTCGAGCACTGGTGAGGACGGGTAAGTGTCCATCTATTGCATGAATTATTCCCAATTTGTGTCATTCATTGCTTGTTTAGTTCTGCGACTAATTTGAAACTTAATATATCGCGCCGTTGTGCCAGTCCTTACGATTCCGGCCCTCATTCACCCTCCATATATTCTCAGAGGTAATACTCATTCTTTTCCTCAAATGCATTGATGGCCAACATATGTCGCGCTATAGATATCAATTAGAAAAGCTTATAAAGTAGGGACAGGTATGGCACAGATCATACATTGTATTAAATTATGTGAATGTTTTTGGAATTATTTTGATCTCAATATTAAATAAGTGTTGAGCTCTAGAATTGTAGTTCAAATACATTTGAATCAAAATCTGTTGAACGGAACGGAACTTAATTTATGTTTCGGTCGTCAATACATTCCTTTTTGTAATCAAATTGAATGAGTATTTGCCTATAATTATAAACTATGGGTTTACCTACAGCTCAGAAGATGCTCCTTTTGCCAGGCGCTCCAGCAGTGTTCTATTATCACCGCCTATTGAAGGGTCGTCTACTTTGGGCACAGTTAGTGAATCAGAACAACAGGGGTTTTATTTACTTAAGAAAGACTCACAGAGAAGGTCGACATTAGTTCAGGTGATCAATGATGACTCCGACACCATATGTGAGCTATGGTTGAGTCTATTGCAAAAGAGTGTTCAGGACTTAGTATTGACTCGAAGACATTTACAAGAAATACTTCTGCCCGGACTCAGAGATTTCATACCTCAGAACAAAAGAATACACATTCAGGAAGCGATCGCTTCACTCAAATTAGAGCTAGACTTTGATGGGTCAGGTATTAGTCAGATCCAATTAGCACTTCTCAACTTTCAAGAGGCGGTCAATTTGGTGCTCAGAAATCACAGTATTAAACCTCATTGGATGTTTGCCCTGGATAACCTCATCAGGTCTGCAGTTCAGGCGGCCTTAACTGTCCTCTCACCTGAATTTGGCGAAAACATAGCCGGCACTGAACCCCATGAATACATCGAACCCACCAATGATATGGATGACAGGGATTCCACTTCAGGTGTCTCGACTGTCAACTCAGCAAAATCGGTTGTTATGAGGCCTCCCATAAATGTGTTGGAATCAGACGAACAGTTGATTCAATTGCAACAAAAGAGTGAACAACTCAGGAGTGAAAACCTCAGACTTTTTCAAGAGTTAATTGAAACACAGGAAACACTGCAGGAAATGATTAAAAGTACGTTAACTGAGACCAAAATGCAAATCAATTTAGTCCAACAGCAACATCAGCACAACCTCTTCACAACTCCCCATTCAAGTGATTCCTCAACATTGGTCTCATTTGAAGCAAAACGAAATTCTGTGCCGAATATCGAACCTAATATCAGTCCCGATAAAGAACTGATTGATTTCCTCACACAAATAGGGACAGACAGCCAAACCGTTGATAAGGTATTTCCTATATTCCACTAATTTCTGTGTCTTATTGTCTTGTATTCAGTTTATTAGCGAAGACTATACTCTGGCGGATGTCTTATCGCAAATGACTAGAGAGGACTTAAGGCGTCTTAATCTGAAGGGTGGGACTGAACTACGAATATGGAAGGCTGTCGTCGATCGGAGGACATCCAAGCAATAAGCCTTTGATGACGACTAGTCTTACATTCGATCAAATGTTTTATTGTTTATATATATAATTATTAATTAAAAAGAGATTTGAAACCAATATAACTTTGATAGTGCCTTACGGGTGGGGCTGAGCACAGCATTGATTTTTGCTCATTCTTCGACACTTCACAGATTTCTTATATCCTTTACAATACGTGGAATACAATCAAAGTATAACTGATATGACGCTCAGCACTACTTATTGATGATTACAATTTATGTTAACTCAATTGAAGCTAATTATTGCTGTTATTAATTGTCATTCAATTATTGTATTATTTTTATTCATAATATAATTATTTTAAGTTTTCTTTAATACTTTTATTTCTCTATATTTAAGTTTTAAATGATTTCTGAGTTTATTTGTTTGAATGCTTTACGAATGCAATTCAGTGCTAAAAATGAATGTAATTCTTAACCATTAAGTTTTGATTTATTGTGGGATTTGCTGCAAATTATTTATTTAAATCCGAATTAAATTTTGTTTTAAATATATTTATATATAATTGACTTAAATTTGGATTAATTCCAATAAAATTGTTTTTGTTCTCAACATTGAAATCGAGTTAAACTTTATTCCAATAAAAAGATTTCGAAAAACTGATTGACTTTTAATCGTTTAAAAATTGGTGTCAAACAGGAAAAAGAGTCAAATCAAAAATTCAAACGTATTTTCGTATGATTTTTAGATTAAGTTTTTCCATTTTGGCTCAAACTTTGTTCAAATATTTCTTCCAAATTCTCTTTTTATAGGTTTATAACAAAACTATTTTATTAATTATTAATTTTAATGATTATAATTGCATAGAAGTGATGCGTAAAAACTACTTTCTAACAGTTAGATACTTGGCATATAACAAGAGGAAGTTACTCTACTATTGTTCATTGATAACTTTTAGTCCCACTCTCTTTCAATTCCTATGATTTCTAGAGAATTAATCGTTGAGAAAGTCCTCAAACAATTGTCAGCTTATTATAGCTTTTAACACAAACACATATTCTTTAGATTTTTAAATGTCAATTTAAATTATATTGCTCCTGTTCATTCTCTTATTATTCAACAAATTATTTAAATTAGAAAAAATGAACAAGTATATTTATCATTAAAGTTTTAAAAGATTATCATTTATTGTTAATGAAGTTTCTTTAAGAATTGTTTAATATTTGCTAACTGCTATTTATAGTTCTATCAATTATGGTGAGAATTATCTTGTTTAAATATAATTCATCATTGCTAGAATACACTGAAACTAAATGAATCTATTATAATAAGAACTATGAAATATGAATTTAATAATTTTAAAAATAAAATATTACAAAATTTTGATCTCATAATACTTTGTGGGTTAGATTCTACATTTTTGGGGAATTTTGTGTGGTAGCAATTTGATGACCTACCAAATAAGCTAGTCAAATCGATGATAATGCAATACTATTCCTCTATTTTACTATACTTTCCTGTAATTCGATTAATTTAATCAATCTACTTAATAGTCTAGGTCACAAACTATTTTATCAGCTGATGAAATTTGGATTAAATTTTTGCAACAATGTTTGCTAGAGTATAGTAGTATAGTATTACTAAAGAAAGTTAGTTATCTATAAATAATCAAATAGTTTTTGTGTCAAATATGAGAACAATTATTCCGTTAAAAATGCGATTAAACGAGATTTTGGTTATAATTACTTAATTCTATAGTTTCTGATAGAATCGATTGAATTGAGAAATTAAAAGTGGTTTCGATAAGTGTGTCAAAGACAGAGAAATTGTGATTTACTTAATTTGGAAATGAATGCAAACAAATGCTATCAGTGGTCACATCAGACATAACCCGAAGAGTCGATACATTGTTCGGCCTTAATATGAGAACATTAGAGTAATTATTACTCGCATTCAATAAATGGGTGAATACTGACTAAAGTGCTCAAAGTGTTTGAACTTGAACTCAATTGTTGTTCATTTGAACATTGATTTGCATTTTCATTATCGAATCGTTAACTCATTTCAATACTTCCATACTTTATATGGCTTTAAGTGATTTCATTTTCAATAATTAGAAAACAAATTTTCATTGCTAATTGTGTTTTTTAATGGTTCATTTCAATTTCTGGACTTTTGGTGATCACATGCAAAATCTATGCATGTAGATTCTGCATGTTCATACAATTTACACGATAAGCTTTACATTGTAATGTGATTAAATGATGCCACAAAACAATCAATTTGTTCAAAGAGTAGTAAATTGAGGTTAAAATGAAAGAGAAAAAGCAATCGATTGGTAATCGATGACAACTGATTCTGGTCTCAAGATATACTTGAAATGGGATATCGTTGTGACAAATGCTAAGAAAGAGACGTAAATAGAAAAAGCAATTTATTTCATATGTCTTAAGCATAAGTATTGATTACATCAAATTGATCTTGCTCAACTATTTGATAGCCTGAGGAAATTTGCAAAACTTAACAATCATTCAATACTTCGAATATCGATATTTTCCTCAAGTATTTCGAAAGATAACAAAAAATAAGAGCAAAGAATGGAAAAAATGAAAGTTAGAGACATTGAATGTGTGGAAGACTTCAATTATTTGTTATATAATTAAATACTGATTGACACTCATTTTAATCCAGGAATGCTTAAAGTGTGGTCTAAATTTCAAAAAATTAACAAGATTAAAATTTAACAAGTTAGCTTTGTGATTAGAATTTTATACTACAATTAAAAATTAAAGTGGAGAAATGACTGTCTTCATAGAGTAGTTGTCTTACAGTTGTTTAACTAAATTGTAAAACTAGACCATGCTCATAACATTTTAAATTTGATCAAAATTGATTCTTATAGAAACATATGACTAAATTATAAGTCTGATTTTTGCAGACAATTTAGGACCATTTACAGAAAATAGCTCCTTGGCCTACTCCAAAAAAATAAAGCGGACATAATTGCACCTGGACTTCGCCTGTTAATTGTTCAAATAGTTTATTATACACTGATTGACTGATTGTGCATTTGACAGACTGTGCCCTAAAGATGTTCCCCTTTAGCCATACATTAATCTCAACGGATATTCCAATCAATTATCAGATATTAGCAAAAAAATTATTTAAAGTTTGGAAATTGAATTTGTGGTGAATTTTAATTATTAGAAATTAATTTATTAGTTAAAGAATAATATCCAAGAATAGAAAATTAAAAATAAAGCAAAACATTAAAATACCTCAACTCCGGGCAAAAATTAAAATAACGCATTATTACTTTAATATGACGAACAAGAACAGTTATCACTGATAACTTATCAGATTGCTTTTTGCCATTAATGCAATTTTTAGGAATTTTCTAAATTAAATTGTTTTTGAAATTTTTGAAAAAGGTGTTGGACAGGTATCCCTTGGCCAGTCGATTATCAGTAATTTTCGTCATTACATTTAAAGGGAGGGTGAGCTGAAAGCCTTCCCTTTTGTAAAATGGTAATAACTTTTTAATTTTATTATTATTCGTATAAATTAATTATAAAAATAATTATTCAAAAATCCTTCACTTACTTCCAAAAACTAATCAGAAGTTTTGTGGCATTTTTTCATTTTTGATTTTTATTCAAATTTTTTCTTCGAGCAAAGAAATGGTAAAGAAATAGTGGATCGATAAGACACGACCACACCTTTGAAATCATAACTTATATTAAAATTTTGTACTTTTTGTTTTACCCGGAGTCTGATAATTAGATCTTTAGAAAGTGGCGGAGAATGGCTTTACTGATGAAATCCTTGTACTTGATTACAATAATACTATACTTAATAATAATCTGAATACATGTGAAAGCAATTAAAATTTCCACGTTTTTGTCGCTTTCAATGACATAAATCGAGAGCATATATAAAACTCGTCGAAACTCTCATTTCATTCACTTTTGAATCAGTGGTCAAACGATCGGATTTGAAGCCTAACTTATATCATAATGAAAGTCGCTATCGTATTGTGTGCCTTCATCGGGGCTTCCATCGCCTCTCCCTTATTAGAGCTCCAATCCTATGGACATGGACAGGCTGTAAATACCGGTCGATCCTCGGTGTCTCGAAAGGACGACGTGAGTGCAACTCTATTCTGAACTTTTATAAAGTGTTGATATTTTAGGGCCACGGAAACTACGAATTCGGTTACGATGAAGACCACCACTCCGGAGGAACCTCAAGACGAGAGAAGGGCGGCAAAGGCTGGCAAACCGGCTCTTACGAGCTCCGTGATAAGGACGGCCGCAAACGAACCGTCAAATACGTTGCTGACGCTCACGGTTTCAGAGCCTCCATCGACACCAACGAACCCGGAGTTGACGGCAAAGAAGATCCCGCAGATGTGAAACTTAATGCCAACGGATACCTGAGTTATTCTCAACCCATCACTACCTACATCAAGTCTCAGCCCCAATATGAGAGCTACTCTGCCCCTGCCAAGATCATCAGTGTTGAGCCCCAATACGAGAGCCGATCATGGCCATCTGGTTACGAGTCATCCTGGTCCAACTCATACGACAACTCTTACTCTAAGTACTAGAAAATGATTTCATTTTCTTAGCTCTGGTATAGAACTACTGCTCGTCAAACGATTTCAAAGATTAGTTTTTGAAAAATAATTTTATTACAAATGTTGTAAATTTAATATTAAGTTATTATTTCTATCAATGATTACTTTCACTTTCAACTGCTTTGCTTAATGTGTGACTCAGTTTTTAGTTGTTTTCTCAAATAAATATCACATTTGCTCTGAATTCTCTCCAAGTTATTCAATATACATCAGGGATGGCCAAGGGGGGATCAGCCCTAAACCCCCCTGTCGGCGAAAATTTTGTTTCCCCCCCTGTCAGAAATCTGAGAATTTAACATTACAGGTATACCCCCCCCTCCCCCCTGCCGAGCGAAGCGAGGC
>JAQIWF010000957.1:0-14355 GCA_034694965.1 Ceratozetes gracilis
CTTATGATTTTGAGAATTGGAGGATAGGATCGAGAGAAGGACAACATCGAGAGGGACCCAATAGAGTATCCACTGTATTCTAGAATTGACTGACTTTTAACTAAAACCCATATTTTAGTCTCAATTCGCATATTTTTTTACTCGAAATATCTTTTCTTGTGATCGCAATTCATGACAACTAATATATGAATCATTAATTGATTGATACGATTGAAAGCATTGAAAAAAGTTAGAAAACCTTCGCTTAATTTTAGCTCAAAAATCAAAAATAGAGAGAAATGTGCGAAAAAATTCCAAATGATATATATTTTTGCAAAAACCCATTTCAAGATCACTGGAGTAGAGATTGAATAGAATTATAATAAATGGCATTCAATATAATGAGGTAACAATTATTAGAGTCATATAAATAACTCTTCGGATAACTAATTGTGTGCGAAATCTTTAAGAAAGTCAAGGATTTCTTACAGAAGTATCGAATGTTTGTTGCAATCAAATTACATGAGTTGTCTCTGTCTGTGTCTGCACAGCACAGGATGTGAAAGAGTTGACCCGCATTAGGCCCGGCGATGAAGGGTTAGGGCTGTTAGAAGCACCCGGACTGTTAAGCACCTCATTCAATGTGTTGACGAGGAAGCTGTGGCCCTCAGATGACGAGTCCTTGTGTTCCCGTACTCTTCTGAGTGCCTTAATGGATGTCAGAGCAAATGCAGCCTAAGTTTCAAAAGACTATTAATACACATAATATTTATGTGAAGACAATTAAGTTGTGAAATGTCTTCCATAGAGTCAACAAATTTATCGCAATTCAAAAGATAAGAAGAGTGCAAAAGAAAGGATAGCACTGTAGGGGTAATAAGTGATGATAAGTACAATACCTGATCACTCCAGGGCTGACCGTACTTCCAGTGCGTCAGATAGTGTTCGCAATTACGGGTCAATAAATTATATGCAACAGTAGTGCCGACCTTAGAGTCAATTAAAATGAGAAAAAAATAATAAAATTTAACGCAAATAGAGATTAGATTAGACTTAAGACAAATGAAGAAATTTCTTATCAAATACTAAAAGCAATTAATTTATTGAATGAAAATCGATAACAGTTTCGATGCGAAAAACCAAATGTTTGGTCGAGTTATCAATGAATTGAATAAATGTCTCAATCAATACCTTATCGGTGGCCTCTTTGACAACCAGTTCCGGATCTTTGGGCTGAAGATTGCGTTCCTTCGCCGGAACTTCTTTGTTATTAATTCGGCAAAAGCTGTCGCCAACGACATCGACGAGTGGCTGCTTTATGATCAGTGCCTCTTCAGTGTCGGGTAAGTCGTTGTCATCCTCTCCGGCCACATGAACCACATGTCCATCGCCTACATATAGAGCCCAATGGGTGTAAAGGGTTCTATCGATTTCAATAATGTCAGACAATTCGGGCGACACTTCTGTTGAGACCAGAAAAGAGCTCAATTGGAGCCGCAATTGGTTTATATTATTAAAACAATTATTATTACTGTTATTATTGTTATCCGAAGACATAATTCAATGGATTTGATATCAAATATTCAATAATAAAAACTTGTATTGAGTTTAAGTTTGTCTTCACTTTTGGATCAAACGATTTGTTTATTAGTTTTATATAAATCGAGTGAACGCTTAACAGAACTAATGGTTAGATAATAAACAAGTTTACAATAGGAGAGGCATTGGAGAGGCATTGGAGAGGCATTCACTCAGTGATGGTTTGCCAGACTTTCAGTCAGACTTGCAATCATTGGCTGCCAACTGAATGGACACTCCTTTCAGTCTTTGCAATATTTCACACAATATTTTGGTAGACGTAATGCATCGCAAAAGTGGATCCTTTTTTGCACAGCAGCTGAAGGCAACTCTTCAGATGTAGGCCTTCCTCTAATCACTAGTAGTGAACGTGATAACAAACTTGGATTGTGGGGGGAATCAACACTTTCTCAATAAACTATTAATTACAAGAAGAGATAGAGTCTACTATTTTCGCAACAAATGAAAAATATTTTGGCGGATGTCATGACTTTATTTGTTTTTTGAGAGCATACAAACAAAACAATGTGACCAAGGACAAACTTGATTCTATTTTGTTTTACCCAAACATTTTAGCATATTTGGGATATTCAGACTATGTTTGTACAATTGCTCATGTTACATCGAGTAAGTGATATTTCATTGACTGTTATTCGTCA
This sequence comes from Ceratozetes gracilis, assembly GCA_034694965.1. Classification (NCBI taxonomy): domain Eukaryota; kingdom Metazoa; phylum Arthropoda; class Arachnida; order Sarcoptiformes; family Ceratozetidae; genus Ceratozetes; species Ceratozetes gracilis. The sequence continues at coordinate 2,217 of JAQIWF010000957.1, forward strand.
ACCACTGCATCAATATTTGGTATAACATATTGTGTGCACTCTTTTGGGTTAAAAAGTTAGGCTCAAACAGTACTGTCCTCACAATTGAATCAATTTGAAACCAAAGAGAGGGTCAGTCGAGTTGATACCCATGTATTGTTCGACTAAATCTAGATCTTCGTTGTGATGACCTGTGTTGAGGAAGGACTACATCAATGTGTACACAATCCAACTATACTTCATATCTATTGTCTTAACAAACAACTCATTCCAAATGATTTGGGGCCCAAAATTTGAGCCTCAAATCCATGATTTATGGCAATCCTTCATTCAATTCAATAATAAGAGCATTGGATTGGTTTAAAATATGAGATTCATTCACAAAATGTATAAATAAGTCAATAAATTATGTCTTATGCGGGAATTTATTACATATTCGGTTTGATCCGATCAGAACCGGTTGAAACCAGTGATGGCTTACGTATTTGTCTCACTTCGGCGGTAACATTACATGTCATACAACACACACTTATTATAACAAAGGATCGAATATAATATAAACGACAAAGAAATTAATTCTCAAAAATAATAATTAAAAAAATTCCTCTTAAGTTCATTCGACACAACAAAGGATTCAAATTGAAAACAAAGACAATATTCACAAATACTTTAAACACAAACAATGATAACGTGTTTTACTATTCTACACAAATAGTAAAATCACGAGTTTTGATGATTAACTAATTCTATCAGCTGTTGCTATACTTACTATACATCAATGTCCAATCGTGTGATATTTCTACCCCTAAACTCGAGTTATTCTTCTCATTCAAAAAGAGGGTGTATTGGAGGGTCAGTAAAGACTGTAAAAACTGTGAGCTCTGGACTCACATAAAACCCAAGCGTTAGACTTCAGTGATATCAAACGTAAGTCAGAGAATACTCTAAAATGAGAGGAAAGGGAGGTTTACTCACTTTAAGGCATGATGTGAAGACGGATTCCAATGCCTTCAGTGCGACACTTTGGTGCATAGATTTGTTGAGAAGTTGCGTAATAAGGAATGGTTGTAATGAGTGGACACAAGACTAAAATTTATTAGAAATCTATTTGTTGTCATAAATTCTGAAAATTGAATTCAAATAAAGAACTTTTGAAATACAAGAGAAGAAGACAGAAGAGGACATACCATAAAATTGTTTTGATGAGTCCGGATGAGATCAAAAGATGTCATAGAAAGCCATAGGTTAGTAGTTCCAGATTAGTGGACAGACCTTTGCTGACAATAAGGAACAATGGGAGTAAAATGGGAAATATTGAAGAGGGGCTCAATTCTAGCATTAGTTTGAGTAATAATATACTGTAATCTCATGTCTGCTGTCATTGTATTAACGAATAGTTTTAATCTTTTGAATAATTTTAAGTACAATTCAATAATAAATTTACTAATAATTAACTAAAAATATAATTGACTTAAAGTCGAATATTTGGTCGCAATTCAGACGAGTTCTGCCTTCGAGTTGAGTGGAGACGACTTATCGACAATCACTTTATTGGATCCGCTATTCATTAAAATGGTCTCGAATTCAGAGTCCAATTGATTCGACTGAACAGATCTGAATGCCGTTAAGTTGACGAGAGTTGAGGCCTGTCTGGCGCTGCCTTTGCTGTCAGAATACTTAAAGTGTCGGTAAGACATCGGATGCGGTGATGTTCGCGAACGACGACATAAGAACTGATTGGAATCGTATTCACTCGAAGACTCGGAATAGTTTGAAGTTCGCACTAAAAGACAAAATAATTGTCACTCAAAACAAAATAGTTATGATTTGGAGTAATACCCCTCTCGAGTGCTATCGATTCGATTCTACGACAAGAAGTGGTCGAAGAAGACATTTCGCCAAAGTCTGCATTGAGAGCAGTGCCACCACTGGAACAGCCTTCGCCACAACGGGTTCGCATTCTATCGACAAATGTCTTAATTAATGAGTCAATGGATGTGACAATACCTGTGCCAACAGCGCATTATAGCCCTCTTAAACATCCCGAAAGTTATGGGATAACCGATAACTCGATTTAATTGTTCACTCGTTTCGGCAAAAGATGTGGTCAGAGGTGAGACATATATGGGATAACCAATGGGTTGATCACAGGATGAGTTAATTATATTTCTTAGCGCCTGCTTTGCGTTCTGAATGGAACCTCTCTCTGGGTTTCGATTACTATCAATAAATGATCATGATCAAATATAATGTTAACCAAAGATCGCCTTTAACTGACCGCAAATACACCAATTCCTGTTGCTGTCCGGCCCACAGCCCCCGAACACACTCTCTATTGATCTGTTATTGAAATATTGGTTAAACCAATCAATTATTGTATTGAATGCAAACCTTAATCACTCGAAAGCTCAGGTATCTCTTGTTAAGCATAATTATTTTGTATTGATCTGTCCCGTCATCGAACACATGTCTCAGAGCCAACAGTGAGGGCACATTCGATAGAACAGCATTCCTCCAGACGGGGTCCGCCTCATGTGAAATGACCAGATTTTGCCGGTAGTTATCAATGGCATCGTAAAGGGTTGCGTTGTCGTCATACTCTTCTGTCGACATGAAATGATCTTGGTGCAATTTTAAGGACATTCGAATGCTGGGTGCGATCACTTTCCGCAAGAGATCCATATCTTGGAAAACCCACTCATCCTTAGGAGAAGTGATACGAAAGTCTCCTTTGAAGAGAGCGTGTAATCCAAATAACAGGAACTCAACGCTTGTGAATGAATTGTGATGAGAGGCAGCGCTGAGCGCCCGTCTGGCCAATAGACTTAGACAACAACATAGAGACACAATTTGCTGCTCCTTCTCATCATTGCTCTCTATTTCGGGTTTAATCACTTTATTGCGTTGTTTGAGACAGAATTGAATCCAATCGATATAAACGTTGCAAAAACTGGATCGGGTTATACCCGAAGCTCTGAAGTCATAATCTTCATCAACACTAGCATTGAAAATGGGGTCCAATTCCACATAATTAGGATCTTGCATACAAGCGATTGCATCCCTGATCTCCGGATGTGTTATCCATTTGATAAGACTCTTCGAAGTAATGCAGTAATAAATAATTGATTTTATGTAATAAATAATGAGAGCCTTCCGGAGGTCATAGGGTTGGAGCATAGTTAGGGCTGAGTTGTCACTAATAGAATATCCCTCCAAAACGTACTTAATATGAGTGACTTCCCAAGAAAGCCATCTCTGATTAAATGCAGCGTTGATTGAAAGCATTCCCGGAATATGACCTAAAAATTACTCAATTCGTAAATGAATTTAAATTGTTTGAGTCAATACATACCCGGTTCACAACAACAACAGCCCTCGTCTTCACTGACGCCCTCACTAATAGCCTCCACTTCTCTTTGTTGACAATAAGTTCCTCTGAACTCAAGTCCTCTGACTTGGAATGTGACCAAACCGTTACCCAATTCGATCAAATGGACCAAACAGTTGAGGTTATCGGAGGCCAACACAAAGCAGTCCCCTTGTGATACCTGTCCCCATCGGCCTAAAAGCAAATCGCCATATAGTGAGTGCTGCAGAGAACGAGTCAAATGTTCATAAAATATGGAGTTGAGATTATTGTCATCGGCTCCCAATTGAGTCCTTTCCAGTTGTGACGCCAATCGAGTATTCGAGTGATCCACTCGTTTAGTGCTTTACACAAACAGACAATCAATTACTCAAATGTTTAATAATTAGTCAAAACTCACTTATAATCTCTTTCCCAGAATTTAATAGGTCTCACATATGAGGCAAAAAATATAGCGCTTCCGAGGATTGGCTGCAATGGGGCCGACAACACGGATGAGATAAGTGCCTGTACGAAGAGCATCGCTGAGTCTGTCCCAAAAGAGTTAATTATTGATTCAATGCTATACCAGAGATGACTTACGCGGAACACTGAAGGGTTGTGCAAATGCATGGAAGGCAGAGCCCCAAGTGATCTGCCAGGGGGCCACATATGTGACAATAAATCGCACTTTGAGTAAAAGCTCGTAAAACTATACATTGAAACCACATTTGAGTAATAAGTAAATACTTATCGAGTATTAGAATTACCTTAAAATAAACGATCGACAAAACGAAATAATTCAAAAGAAAGGGTTCGGAACGGGTTCTGAGATCGTAATTGAAGAATAAATAAGTGAAGAGTAGAATATAAAAATTATGAGAGGAGTCATTTAAGGCACTTCTCATACACTTGAAGCCACAGATTACTACTATTAGTGTCCCTAAACTGTAATCACGAGAAAAGTATTGTCAGTAAATAAAACAATAATTCAATTGCTTTGAGGACTCACTAAACGCCATATTTATTGAGCAAAAAGGGTCCGTCATTTGTGATGGCACTCAAGAAGACTAAGGGATAGATTATATTCTTTTCGATGAGCCACAGCCAGGCGTGAACTTTCTCGAACCACATCACTCGAGCCGGTCCTTCATTCATAACAATTCAATGAGAATTTGAGTCCTTTTCACTCTTACATACCCTTCACTTCGAACTGATTATATTCTTTAGATCTGAAGAATGGATGAGCGAAACAAAGCCACGGATGTTGTTTACGGAAATGGGGTAACAAATAGTGTAAAATAAAGCCCCAAATAATGGCCCACAAAACCAGGAATATCTTGACGTATGGCTGCATAAGAATTAAGACATTATTTCAAATCAAGAATGAATGGGACGGACCTGAAGAGTGAAAATAGTGCTGACATGAGTGGCGAACACTACGATTGTAATGAACACACATATAATTAAGTCGGACTGCAATCTCATTGTCTGAAATTCAATTTAAATCAATTAACTGAAGACAAAATAAGGAAAGGAATGAGACTTACGACAGTGGTTTCCATTTTTTTGGGCAATGGATCCGTTATATCTAATTCTGTTTTATCGGCAGATAATTCGTTGTCATCGGTTGTCATTTGAGATGAATTGTTAATCTTTTTGTTGGCATTATTTGAATGCAAATCAAGTGCTGAGCGCTTGCATTGGAAACACTTCTTAATGAGATTCCAATAAATAGAGGGATCGCTTGAACTACGACTCAAGTGATAACAAGCGGACAGTAAGAGACCACAAAAGACAGAGAAAGTGGCCGTTTGTGTGCTGTTATTGCTATCAATAACTGCTATCAAAGCGAATACATAGAGTAGAGATACGGCGACAACGCTTCGGATTAGACTATATGTGGCGGAAGTCAACCCCATAGTGGCCGCCGTTCCGCCCATTATATTGATATCGATTTGTTCGAACAAATACATTAAAAATGTATTGATTTGTGGCAGAAGTCCGAAACTGAAAAGAATCGGAAAACTTAAGAGAAATACAAGACTTAAGTCTCGTATCATTTCAATGATCGTTGGATTGAATAAATCGATTCCATAGACAACAAAAGATAGGCTTTTAGTCGAACTTTCGATATAATTGTGACTCAATAGTAATACTGAACTAATCAGACAGAAGTAGACCGGCCTCGAGAACAGAGTCATTCGATTATAGCCATGAGTGGGTGATGACGGGTCAGGTTGGCACGACTGGGGAGTGGGTATCAATGGTTAGCAAATATTTAAATATAATATAAATACCTTTAAGAGAGTATATTGACTGCTGGCCATTACAAGACAGAAGACAATGAGCCACAAGTCGTGGAAAAAGTCTTTGTAGAGTAATGTCGAACCGAAGACTGCGACCATAATTGCCAACAGAATGGATGCAATCATTTCAAAAGTGGTAAGACTTCTGTCGAGAAGAGCCAAAAGAGTTAACCGATCGAATCGCACTTTTATTGGTTTAAAGGGGAAGAGCTTTAGTTTGTAGTATTGGGAGGGTTTGTGCGTTTGCACGGGTGACGAAAACTCCCCGAATCTCAAGGGAAACATTTCCGACACATTACTCGCATTGAGACCCGTTCCTGAGTTGTGGTTAAAAAGAATACTCGTGGCTAAATCAAGACGTCGTGTGCCTCGAGTTCGAGGGAAAGCCGTTACTATAATACAAATGATTGAGTTCTCTATAAAAAAAAATTTATGCTTTGAATGACTCACTCGGAAACGACTCCGCAAATAATGAGTTGGCGTTCGGTTGAAGGACTCGACTAAAATCATGTGGAGTTTCCCCAAACTGTGAGTGCAAAAGACCGGTCTGAAGCATTTTGGGGGTGTGCAACACATTTGCCGGACTGTCCAATACCACTGTAGAACCAGAGGACGATGAGGATGAGTTCCACTTATGATGTCCTGCCTGTGCGCGCACAGCACTGTACAGTTCGATATCGAGCAGAGCCTTATCACTATTCATGAGCCCTCGAGCCACTCCCGTACTGTTCTCATCGAAAGTATATGTCAACCAATTTCCGCGTTCGTCTTGGAATACATGGACTGCCCCTACATTTGTGTCCTCATGTGATTTGGCCAAATGAGTGCCCGGAGCTGATAGGATTCGAGCCAACATATAAGGTGGTGGACCGTTATCTGCAGAAACGTTTTGAGGCAGTTCGAGAGCACCCCCTATATTCTCATTGGTGTTCTCCGATTGTTCAATATTGTGAAGGGGGCCGACACTCGATTCCGACCTCTTATTTCTCTTCTTCTTTCTCTGCAATTCATTTCTTAATACTTTGAGTTCATAGTTATGTCCGAACTCTTGACTATCAGTTTTGGACTGAATATTAGGCTTTTTAAAGAACTCATGTTTTATCTCTCCATAAGATGTCTGTCTGGAGGGACCGGCGATACATTTGGGTTCCAATGCTATTGAATTTTGGCGAGAATTAGAAGCAGTGCTTTTGTTTTCAATTTCTGTCACCACAGAAGTCAATGGAGTGGTTTCAGCGATTGAAGAGATTGAGGAATGACTGGAACTTAAAGAAGTGCTGCTGCGAGAGGTGTAGGAATCACTTCCGTTATGACTGCTTTCAATGTCTGATTCACTCGAAAAGGTTTGGACACATCTTTTGTTGAGTTCATTACTGGAAGTCGTGTTGTCATTGAATTGCAATACTTTTTCTAATTTTTTATTCGATGATATTTTACCAGAACTGCAGGATTTCGATACCTTTCGTCTGTTGAGAGTTCTTCGAGGTTTGGATGTCTTTTGAACCTTTCGTTTCTTAACTTTATTTAAATTGACGACAAGTGAGACATCACTTTCATCGCCGTCATCGCAATCACTTGACTTGTTTTGTCTCGACTGAGAAGTGGTCTCCAATTCAACCAACACTTGAGACTCTTTACCACTCTTTTGAGTCTTTAAGTCTGAGAGGACGGGCGAACTCTTAATTGTTTGACACTTTGCTGTTTTGAGGTCAGGGCTGTTAAGAACTTTCATATCTTCCAAGTTTTGTTGAGTCGATTGCGGGTTATTTTCATTAAGATTTTGAGTCGTTCTTCTCAGAAGACTTTCGATGTCATTATTGGAGACATCAGTGCAGTCGCTGTCAAGTCTTGTCGTTCCAATCACTTCAAGACTTACGGGATGTGACGGTGGAAGTGATGATAACTTTTTATCTGAAGAGACTTTGGTCTCCAACTCACTCCGAGCTCTTCTCACAACTAATGCATCGCCTCGTTTACGATCCGATTGGCTGTCATTCCTATTGGCCTGAGCTCTTAGGGCTGATGGGTCCTGAGCCATAAAACCAAGCTCTAGAGATGTGCCTTTTGTTAATACTTCAGAACTCCCTATCATTTCATTAGTTTTGTTCATCAGATTGACATCACTTCCAGCGATTCCAATATTAATGTGAGACATATCACAGTCATTGAGCTCTGAAACAAAATCACTGTTTGGGACAAACGTTGCGGTCGATGTCGTCGTTTGAGTGGAACCACCGACTGCTCCCATTTCTGAAATATTAACGGCTTCGATGTGACTCTTAGAACGTTCGGAAGAGATGCCAATAGAAGAACCAGAACTGTTTCGATGGTGAACATCCACCTCGAGGTCAATGACACTCGTAGTGGTCGTAACCGCTGTGTTTGCGGGGATTCTGTCGATAAAGTCATTTGAGCCGAAATTATTGACTAATGAATTGCTGTTATTATTGTCATTAATAACTGTATTATTAGTACTGAAATTATTGACAAAGAGAGCCGAAGAATCGCTTCTTTTACATTCCTCTGCATTACTATTGTCTGCGATTACAATCATTTCAATGTTTTCCTTCTTTTCGCTGTCATTTAAGAGACAATTGTTTTGTTCGATACCATTGATATGAAGTCCAAAGTTCTCATCGTCTGACTGTTCCTAAAATCAAGAAATCCATTCAATTATCATAAGAATTAGATGACATTCGCAGACATACCTTAGAGTTGATGGAAGTCTCTTCGACAACACACTCTCCATAATCAAAAAGCCGGTGAAGATATGCATTAATCAGTTTAATGACAGTGAATAGGACTCCGATTATAAGACAATATGCAACCCATGGCTCCCAAGAAGTGGCACTCAATTGGATAGTGAAGGGAAGACATAGGAAAAGAAGCCATAGATATAAGTGAAAGACATTAGAGAAATGGCTTTGTTTTGAGTCGAAAAACCAGCCGCCGGTGAGTGAGGCCCACACTCCAGATGTGAGGATTGACACCGACTGAGAGCCCATCGCCTCCTCTTAACCACAAACAGATACAATAACTACCAAATTGTCATTTTTGATACATTTTGGACACAACTCTTCAAATAAATTTAAACCAAATGTTTGGCAATAATTTCATTGATTTGTTAACTAATTAGTGGTTTAATAATCAGTTATCCATAGATTGTGCGATAAATGGGTTAAAATAGAGAATAAGTTATTAAATTGTCATTAATTTAGACGTCTTTTGATTTATTTACAAATATTGACATTCAATCACATGTTTAGACGATAAACAGTTCGCACATTACGTGACTCAATATTCTCCACAATTAATACCACTTTTTGTGTCTTCTTGTGTCTTGTTCATTTCTTCACTCTTGATCATTTTAGATTCAAATATGACAATTGCTTTACATCTATTTGACTTTTCTTTAATTGATTAGAGTTAAAGGGTTACAACTTTATAGATATAATCAAATAAAATGGAAATGAATGACAGATTCTTTGAACTTTTTTATTCAAGCTATTATAAATCAATTTATTGAATATCTTGTATTAAATTTCTAAAATAATCTCATTTCAAAGTAGGTGTTATCGGTTTAAATAATCTTGATTATTTTAAATTTTGAATTTTTCAGCAATTTTTGAGAATAAATAATCATTAGAAAAATTATTGAATAAAGATAAGAAAGATAAGAAGAAGTCCAGTTCCCTTGGTGATCCCTTGTGATAAATGAGATAGTTATTTTCTTTCCATCAAATTGAATAATATAAATGTAATTTGGTGACTACCAAGTTACAGTTCGAAGAGTAGTCTAAAACCTTTGAATGGATCTAAAAATGATGAACAAAGCTATGAAAAGCTGTGAAAACCTTTTTTATTCTCTTCTATTCTTTCAGCTCTTTGAAAAAACATTAATAAATAGTTTTGTCGAAAATCTTGTCATTGAATGCATGGATAAATTTGGAGAACATTTTTGGTATAAATAAAATTTATGACAAAAGATTTATTGTTCGGATGCTTTGGATAAATAAATTTGAAAATTTAAAAGAATAAAAACCTGTTCTCAAGGAGAAAATTCGGTCAAATCGTGAAAAAAGCGGAACTGATATACAAATGATTAGTATTTAAGAAAAAATGTATTTCGTCTCTCATTATGCAAAACAAATCCTTAAAAGTTTTCGAGGCTTTAATCAAACGCTAAGAATATTTTGGTCGCAACGAGACTCTCAACGATTACCTATAAATACAGACAAATACCGGTTCTTTAGTTTAGTTTATTGGGTCACTCATACCAGTGATGTCTTTGAAGCCAATGACCCGAAGTTTTGTATGAGTTCCCAAACTTACACAATGTTTTACAGTTAACTAATTGTGCCGATAAAATGGAAGTCCGTTTTAGTGAATGCCATACACTCGGGTCTAAAGTGTTGTGTGAAAAAGAGTTGTCGGCTGAGATAACTCTACCCCAATGGCTCGACAAAGACAAGATAAGACGCGCTCAGACTCTGGTGAGAAAGCACTTCTTCGGCGTCTTTTTCGCCCATTTATCGGGACTCATACTTTTGGTGTACATAAAGTCTATTCTCATTCCTCTCTTATCGACCGGTAACTCAAGAAGTGTTACCCATTTGTTTGGCAGATATTTCCGAACATTAACTCACGTCAAGAGTTGGTATGAGGGAGACGTCTGGGACCCCAAACACCCCTCTCATCACTCAATTATGCAGGTATTCAAAGTCTATTAAAAATTCATGATATGAATTGTGTTAATCAGTTTAGTATATTTTTGAGCATGGTACATTCTTTCATTTTAACTTATCTTTGAGGCATTTTTGTTATCCCGGAACTAAATATTTTTAGTATGAGAGCAGAATCTGATATGAAATTTACATTTTACTATTTTAAGTGCACTTATACCTTGCTCAATAAATCACTATATCTTGAACTCATCTAGCAATATTTATGACACAATTCAATCATTAAAATTGAGCAATTTGATCTCAATGATTTTACGCAAGATAAATCTTTTAAGTCTACTAAAAGTAATCCATTTATAGGTTCGCAAAATGCATACAACAGTGTCTAAGAAATTGAATAAAGAGAAGAGGGAAGGAATGGATGAAATAAGTCTGTCTCAGTTTGATATGGTTGTCACTCAAGTATGTACTCAAAGTATAAATTGTATGCAAAATAGTTAATCGCTTTGTATTCTGGGCTTTCAGTTCGCTTTTATTGGTTTCTTAGCCCTATTTCCGCGACAAATGGGGTTCTCTCAGTCGGAAGAAGACTTGGAAGCGTTACTCCATTACTGGCGAGGAATCGGATGTTTACTCGGAATCGAAGATAAATATAATTTATGTAATGGAAGTGTGGATCAAATTAAGTCAATGTGTGGTTTGATTTTGGAACAGAAGCTCAAGAAATCAATTGTAGAGACGCCTCAAAGAGAGGCCATTCAAATGAGTAAAGGAATCGTTAAAGCGATCAGAGTTTTCGTTCGTATACTTACTTATGACGGACTCATCAAATATCTCTTCCAAGTGATGGACATTCAGAGAGACAATCGTTTGAACTTTTTTTCACGACTTTCATATCATTTGATTAGAATTTGTTTCAATTATTTATTGCATTTCACTCTTTTCGCACTCGTTTTCAATAACTTACTCAGACTTTCGATAGTATTAGTCGAGTGGAGGAAGAAATCCATTGAAAAAACATTGACTAAAAAATATGATTTGGTTTTGGAACAAACCATCCAAACCAATACTGAATTAATTCCCGTTTAAATTCATTTCTTAATTTAAAAATATCACAAATAAACTATTTTCATAAATAATTTATCTTTTGGCTAAAGTCTGGTTGGAGCAAGATAATAGATTCTTCTATAGCATCTAAGTAATCAAGATAAAATTGCTTGGATTTTGCAATTTTTCAAAAGAACCATAAAAATAATTGAAATTTATGTCTTAAATGTTGAGATTCAACATAGAAATCGATAAAAATTGAATTCATGGAGTGTGTAGACTAAGAATAAGACGCCGTTCCTATAGAATTATATTTACAAAAAGAAGACCTAGATGAATGCTGATCATCTAAAAGAGTGTAATTAAGCCACGTGTATGCGTTTAAATGTACATGAATGTTTTCTTAATGCTAATTGAAAGGTTGTGGTGTTATTGTGAGCACAACATATTGATTATCGGGGATTCTGTGGCTTTTCTCTAATATTCATCGATTATTAGGCTTTTCCGCTATTTGTCAAACCTTTTGGTTTATGAAAAGATAAATATGTTTAGAGAAATGAATAACTTATTGTATTATCGATCGGAATATCATTATCTTTGGAAAGAGCTGTTGGAAGAGATGTTTGTAATTGTTTTTCTCTTTTATTGCTCCTAAGAATAAAAAATTAAAATGAAAGACAAAAAACTTATTTAAAGTTATGTTTTATATATACATATAATATATAATATAATATAAGTATTAAAAGAGCCGAAGAATTATTTATATAACGTTATTA
>JAQIWF010000958.1:0-14353 GCA_034694965.1 Ceratozetes gracilis
AGTCCATTGACTCGACTTATATTGATATTCCTGTTGAGCATAACCTGAGCCCGACTTTCAACTCAAGAACTCTATTGGTTGGACACATATAAAAAATGGGGTAAACTTAGGGTCGCTGTCCTGTGCTATTGATTGCATCGATTTGAGAATCGATTTGAGGGATTTTCACACTCATCCGGGTTATGGTTATCATACAAAGAATCTGTTCAAACATAACAAACCTTACTGTAGTTTATGAGTGGTTTAACACTTTATTAATACACAATTTAATGCCTTTTAATACAATTAAAACAATTGATCGGTGACTGGAGGACAGGTACAGAATAGGTGAGTGTCGCCATAAATATCATCGATTCGCCCCACTGTTGGCCATACCTTAGTCTCAGGCTTTACATAACTCTGAATAGGAGTAAGTATTAATCGATTATTAATAGTTTAAAGACTTACAGCAGGAAAAGCGGCCACTTCTCGACTGTAAGGGCGGTTCCACTCCGAAGAACAGACCACTCTTAGGGTATGGGGTGAACACTACAATCAAAAAAAGACTTATATTATATCAAATCAATGGTCGAATTGGACTCACTTTCAAAGGATTTACTTTCTTATCCATAACTCCGGTCTCAATGTCTCTGATCTCAGCTCTGATTTTAATCATTGCGTCACAAAATGTGTCCAATTCTTGTTTGTCTTCCGATTCCGTCGGTTCTATCATCAGAGTGTTGGCGACCGGGAATGAGACGGTGGGCGCATGAAAGCCAAAGTCTTGAAGACGTTTAGCGATATCCATGGCCTCGACGTGAGCTGTCTTTTTGAAGTCTCGAACATCAAGTATGAACTCGTGAGCAACGGTTCCGTTCACTCCTCTGTACAGCACTTTATAGTGATCTTTGAGTCGTTCACACATATAATTAGCGTTAAGTATCGCCACTTCTGATGCGTGTCGTAATCCCTGTCCACCCATTAGTTTAATGTAAGCCCAACTGATTGGCAGAATAGCTGCTGAACCCCAGGGCGCGGCTGAAACTGTGCCGAAACTGAAAGACAGAAATTATTTTAATTGAGTTTTTAATTAATAAGTATTGAATTTAATACCTGAGCGGAGTTTCGGTCATTTGGGCGATTTCAGCGATAGGATGTGTTGGTAGGAAAGGTGTCACTAAAGGGAACATTATATTAAACACATAATTATCTTAAGATTTAAATAATTTTCTATACAGTGTTTCTTAACAGCAATCGGACCCATTCCTGGACCGCCCCCGCCATGAGGTATGCAAAAGGTTTTGTGAAGATTCAAATGCGAGACATCACTCCCATAATCACCTGTTTGTCCAAATTTAATGTCAATTTGATTGTTAAAAGAGATTAATTATAGAATACCGGGTCGACAGAGGCCTACTTGTGCGTTCATATTAGCCCCGTCCAAATAAACTTGTGCAGAACCGCACGAGTGGATCAGATCACAGATCTCTGTTATTGACTCTTCGAAGACACCAAAAGTTGACGGATAGGTAATCATAAGACATGCGATTTGTTGGGAATATTTCGATAGCTTTTGATTTCAAATTAGAGTCAAATCATTAAAATGTGTTCAAAAAAATACCTTATCTTTGAGATAATTGATATCAATTCTGCCATCTTTGTGGACGAGAAGGGCCTCCACTCTCATACCTGCCATGTGAGCACTCGCGGGGTTTGTCCCGTGAGCTGACACTGGGATCAGACATATCTGTGGAATAGTTCTTAAATTATATGAAAACTTTTGAAACAGTCTTTAGAAGACATACATTCCTATGGCTTTCATTTTTGAATTCGAGGTAAGCTTTAATGACTCTAAGCCCAGCATATTCTCCCTGTGCTCCTGAGTTGGGTTGGAAGGAGACGTTGTCATAACCTGTGAGTTGACATAAATCGTTCTCCAATTCATTGATCATCAATTGGTAGCCTTTGGCCTGAGAGGGGGGCTGATAGGGGTGGAGACTCGTGAATTCGGGCCACGAAACCGGAATCATTTCGGTGGTGGCATTCAGTTTCATAGTACAGGAGCCCTAATATGTCATATTTTTTTAAATATTCAATTTACACAACAAATCGTTGTCTCACTAATGGTATCATCGAATGGACTAAAGAGATGTCTTTGTTCTCCAATCTCTTCATATATCGAATTAATTTGGTTTCGCTGTGATATGTGTTGAAGAGGGGATGTGTCAGGAATTGCGACTTTCGGCCTAATTCTGTCTCTTCTATGCTATTCTTCATGAGTTGATCCGAGAAATGAATGTCTCCTTCCTTTCAATGCAATAAAACAAAAAATTCTCATTCAAATCATTTAAAGGACTGTTTAGGAGTAATCAGTATAGAGGGACTTTAAAATCACCAAGTTGATTGAAAAGAAATAAAAAATTATTCTATTAGAAATATAACTGTTTGGAAAAATGTCATTAATAAGTGAAACCCTCTAACAATGTTGACAGACATAATAATTTGGATCAGCTGTAAGTAATGAAAGCTAATTTATGCAATAATTACTGGGTTTTCCTTGATATTAATTTATTGCTCAATTATATTAGTGCTTTAAAGTTGGGTTCACTTTCATCTTAATAGAAAACTTGTAGTCATTTGCATGTTATTATCACTTGTCTGCTTCATACATGTAGTTGAACTTTCTATTCATTATATGTGTGAATACAAAAATGAACTTGGTCTTTGACAATTTCAATTTTATAAGATTATTGATTAAACAAAAAACAGTGGTATTCAGAGTTTGTAATTCGACTCTTTTTGAGTTTATTTCAATCAACAGTTGAAATGATTGTAAAATTGACTTAAAAATGAGTCAATGAATAACATAAAGAGTCAAAAGAGTGGTCATAACAGACAACTGACTCCTTATTTCCTCAATTCAATGATTGAATGAGTTGTTAATCACTTACCTCTTCAGTGCCACCAAAAATCCAAACCAAGTCTTTCAAATCCTGTTGAGTCACCGTTTCATCCAAAGAGATGCCGACGTGTTTGCCGTCGGGATAATAGCGAAGGTTAATGTGTTTGGACTCAGCTTTGGAGCGGACAAACTTCTGGAGCTTCACTTCAACTTTAAGAGTATCGAAGGCGTTATAAGTGATTACTTTATTGTCTTCGTTCTCAGAGATCTTTTGGGCCAAATAGAGAGTGTTTTGATGGATATTCTTAGCGATATCTTTAAGACCTTTGGGTCCGTGATATATGGCATACATTGCACTCATATTGGCCAACAACGCCTGTGCCGTACAGATGTTGGACGTGGCCTTATCTCTTCGGATATGCTGTTCTCTGGTCTGGAGTGCGAGTCTAAGGGCTTGGTTTCCCTGAGCGTCTTTGGTCAGTCCCACAACTCTCCCAGGAATAAGTCGAGTCAAGTATTCCCTGCAGGCGAGGAACGCCGCGTGTGGGCCGCCATAGTTAAGAGGAATGCCGAACCGTTGGGCTGTGCCGATAGCAATATCACATCCGAGGCCATATTCACCGGGAGGTTTGATCATTGTTAGAGCCAACAGGTCTGTGGCCACAATAACTATGCACTCCTTGGCCTTTGACTGTTCCACAATTGATGTCAAGTTATCGACATTTCCGTTAGTATCGGGAAAGTTGACTAAAACACCGCAATATTGAGATAAGTCGAACATTTGTCCCAATTTTTTAATGCCATCGAACACCTCTTTAGTGCCGTCAAAGATATCAATATGAATGCCTAATGCATGAGCCCTGGTCTCTATGATGGCAATAGTCTGAGGGTGGGCGTTCTTTGAGATCAAGAATTTGTTCCTCTTTTCCTTATGATGTCTGCCATTGAAGATAACAAGTGGTAAGTCATTGATTCAATTATTCTACGCCTCACCTGAAGCACATCTGCATAGCTTCTGCTGCAGCGGTTCCCTCATCGAGAAGACTGGCATTAGTTATGTCCAAAGCAGTCATTTCACAAATCATTGTTTGATAGTTAAGTAGTGATTCTAGTCTTCCCTGTGCTATTTCTGCTTGATATGGGGTGTATGGGGTTGTCCATCCTATGGATCAGATAGTATTCAATCAATGGTTACAATCATTAAGTTTTAACTCAAATCTTGAGTAAAAAGAAAGCCATAGAAACAGTGTTTGTTATCTCTGAAAGTCATTTGTTTTAATCCTCATATCGCTAATCAGGCGTCTGATTGTCTCAGGAAAACATCCTGTTATTCACATAAGACTGACCTGGATTTTCGAATATATTTCTCAATATGGGTGTCGGTGTCACACAATTATAATAACCCATTCCTATGAATGTCCGCCACTTAATTGAATTCAATTCTGCGATGGATTGTAAGCGCTTAAGAATATCTGTTTCACACATCGGACCACTTAATTTCAATTCTTTTGTGAGACGAATATTCTTAGGAATAGTCACTGATATTAACTCTTCGATGTTCTGAAACAGAGACCAAACATATTATCTTTGAATTCAATATTAATACAAATAGGAATTCATTCAAAAGTTTAAGTAAATTAGTGGCAAATAAGGGGTCAAACCTTGAAACCGAGGGATTCCAACATAACCTTTTTGTCTTCATCTCGCGGACCAATATGTCTGCCAATGAATTCCGTGTCTTTATATGTGCGATAAGACCTCTTTTGGTTGACATTGTTTTGATGGCTTAGCTTTGATGACAAAATCCTGTGAAGTGTTGAATGAAATTCACGAATCCTACACTTATTTGCAATTAAACTCATTTTGTATTTAAACTCAAAACTGAATTCAATTGAATTGAAACACAAATTACATACAAAAGTCAATAAATATGTGAAAACAACTTAAGATTACAATTGAATATTAGGTAATATTTATCGGTATTCCTGAGCAGATCGAGTGCTTACGTATTCATTGATATCGAGTTGATATCAAAAGTGAAAAATCTTCAGAAACTCATTTCGATTTCAATTTATATTTGATTTGAAACAATCAAAAAGTGATAAATTAATCTTCAATTCTGAAAATTGTATTATTTTTGCTACATTTGAGTCAATATAAGAGACGACAACTCGTTTGAGATCAGCTAATATTTGAATTTTGGAAAACCTCACACTTGGCCTTCACTTTCAATACCTGTGCTGTCGGCCAATGTTTTCTTGAATTCGAATCACGATTTTTGAAATCTCTTACACTTTTATCACCACTTCTTTGCAAATGCTTTCAACTCTCAGTTCTTTGCCTTATTTGGGATTTTTGTCAAAAGTGAAGGACAGACAGGAAATAGAATTCAGATATTCTTATGATTTATGCGAACATTACTATCAGTTAATCGTTTCTCAAATAATTGAGAGATAAACTCATTTTTGTTTAATTCATTCCACTTTAGACTCACTTTAACTCAATTTTTCAAAACTGATAAATAAATGCTTTTTATATTAGAAAACAAATTATTTCTATTGTCGACCGAAAATAAAAGTAAATTTCGAGCACTAATGGAAAGCATTTGAATTTTACTATTTAAAATTGCTCCTGGTCCTAATTGTCACGATTAATTTAATTAATTGCGAGAGGGAGTCATAAATTGAAGAGCCGTTATATAAAGTGAGTCAGAAAACTGAGTGATCGTCACTTCGAGCCAATTCTTATTTGAGGCCAATTAGTGAACATTAAAATCATAATTTCATTTGAGTTCATCCAAAAATTAATGAGAAATTAGAGGCCTTTGAAGACACCGTAGAGTTTATATGACATTATATGACTTATGTTATGAAACTTATGCCAAAACTTTTTCAGAACTTGTGCTGAAGTTTAGCCACAAATCTATGAGATGTCACTATAATTCTCGTTGAATTAAATGAGTCCATAACTGAGTCTTACAGTTAACTAAATTTATTTAATCGTTTGATGTTTGCACTAAATTATTGAATAATGCATTCAATTTCTCAGTAATTGTCGGTTAAGAGTCTGAGCGCTAATTAAATGTTAAGGCATTCAATGTCTTAATCGCTTTAATCTAATTATAAGAAAACCTTAACTCATGTGAGAAGACATAAATTTATTGGACTGAAGACCTCTTCTGATATTCCGTTAAAATTACCCAAAACTTCAAAATATTTGACTCAATATTATTAATGTGTTTTTAAAAAATTTTAGATCAAAAGTATTTATTTTGAAACCAAATGAAGAGCTCAGAGATTATACTGAGAACAAGATTTAAGAGATATTATTAAAGGAGGGATGAAATCAATTTTTCCCAAAATTCAATGAAATTTATTCAAAGACTTGACATAAAATTATAGCCTTATATATGAAGTGAGCCATAAATCCAGAAATTTCTTCTTATAAAAAATATTTTGGATCTATTTCTGGGGTTTTGTATCAATAATTCTGAGCTACTATTTAATCAATGGTTTCAAAACATTCAATGTATACAACTTTGACCAAAATGATGTCAATACACCTATAGATGTATTACCTGTCCATTAATTTAATGTTATATTTCTCAAAAATTATGTAATTTTCGGTTACAATGCTAAGAGTTTAAGCTAACACCCCCTTGGGTAACCCTAAAACTAAATAAGAATTAATGATCTTTGTTATTTTATTAATTGTTGTTTAAAAGATTATCTAATAATAAGCGAGTTATTAGTGGTCGGGACTAGAATTCAAAACACCGGCTGTTCTTAAAATAGTTAAATTCCAATACTCTTTGATATTTCGGTCATAAGTCTTGGTTTAGTTACACAGCCTTTCAATTAAATAGTTATACATTTGATTCAGTTTTCGATAAATTTTTGAAAATACTTGAGGGTAACTACAGACAGGACTCCAGTTCAGTTGAAAAAAGGGATGAGCAAGATAAGTGCCCAAAGGGATGGAGTTTTCCATTAATTTTTTCATCGGACTAGTGCATGTCCAAAATTAGCTTATCAGACTTAGTATCTGTCCATATACCAAAAAAGTATTGTGAAGGGATATTTTAAAATTTTTAGTGATAAGTCAAGCTTTTGGCGATCTCCTTATTTTCTTGTCCATAGTTTAGACTCCAACTTTGGAGACACATTCAAATCTTAGTCAAAAATGTTAGCCAGATCTTTGTTAACCATTAGTACCCATAAGAATGCCCTTCCTCATTCAGTTAAATTGCCTCTATATTTAGTCAGTTGTTTTTTAACAATTTCTACCGAACCGTCAAATTACTTGAGTTCTCAAATCATAACTTTATTTCCCGTAAATATTTTGAAGATTTATTTCTTAAAACCATTAATTTGTTTAATCCTTTCGCTCATAATATTCAGACATTTTGTTGCTTTTCTTTGACTTTTTGATTACGAATTGTTGAATATTCTTAGAAAACAAACAAAATTTTAGCTGTAATTGAATTGAAACTCAATTAGAATGAGTTAAGAGTCCGAAATTCATTCATCACTTATGATAATAAACTATTGATATTTAATGTAATTTAAATTTAATTGAATTATTAAATACTTTTTACTTAAATTCTGGTATAAAAGCAAAAACAGTGTTTCAAAGGAACACTTTTTTCTTCATTCTTGTATTCAAAGCAAAGATTTGATAAATTATGGATTTTCGCCACAAAACTAGAAAAAATATATTTTAGAAAATAGGAAATCGTAATGAAATTCAACATTTGTTTCCTTAACATTAATTATATTTCTATGTTTTCAGATGTTTATGAATAGAGTCTATGAATAAACTATTAGGAAAACCATTATTTTTAGCTTCAATTTAATAAATCAATAGAAAGCCTAACAAACAGTCATTTCTCGACTCAATGTAAGAGTTTTTAGTTGTTTTTTGGGTCATTTCAAGCGCTACGCAAACAACACATTAAATTCAATATTGTTTTTCCCCAAACCTTTACATTTGAGCAAAAAGTTGTCGATATTTCAAATGTAATCAAAAATAATAAGCTATTGATTGGAAACAACTCTTTCATTGCAGGTGTTGTTCGGGGAAAGGCATGAATTTGAGCATAAAATAGACATTAAAGCAGTTTTGTGTCGACAATCAATTCATGATTTGATTTTTTCATTACTTTAACCGACTTTTCTATACTCACATCCAATCACTCCTATAATCAAACGGTGTTTTGTGTTCACAAAATCGACACAATATTTCACTCAGTAGTCAGTCATTAATTTGGGATCCAATCTGAATGTCAGTCCAATGACGAGACTTATATCCAATCCGTTAATTAACCGAACCATAAGTGGGTAGAAGTCTATTCATTCCATGTCTGAGGTGTGTTCCTCCCGATCCCTAACTCTCTGACCACCTGTTAGTCAAAATTAATTAACTTATTCTTCATTTGCTCTCATTTGTCAAAAGATAGAAATTCTTTTATCAAATTCTTTGGTTTTAGTTTTTAAACCATTAATTAATTGTTTTTCAATCACGAAATGTCGTTCTGAGTGTGAATTGCATTCCGGACTCAAATGCTTTCCATTCAATTCAATTAATTGCTTCACAAAACTATTGAAAACAAGTTAACCAAAAAAACAATGCAAACGTGTCTTTCATATTATAGCCCGAAGTATACGTTAGTCACTAAACTTTTCTTTCTATTTATTCCACAATACTTTTAAATTAACACATTTCTCTAATATGCCAACTATAAGAGAATGGTCTTTTCACAGAGATTCCCAAAAATATCTTATTTTAAACCCTGATAAAGATTTAATGGAATACTGATTTTCAAAACTTGATTCAGAGTTATCCAAAAGATGAATGTTAGGCCAAAATCCTAACTATAATACCAAAGTACATTATACAAATTATACGTAACTTAATATCTGGGGAAAGATGCTAGATTTGGTCAAAATATAAATTATTCCACTTCAATCGAACATCTTGATCAGTCTCGATCAATGGTCGCCATCTAACTCAAACCTCAGGGGGGGGGGTATTTTGATAAATACCCATCGCTGTAAGGTGAAAACCTCGACTGACTTAGTACTTGTCCATAGAGGTAATGTTATGGTTTTTTAGAGTAAGGAGGGGTATTTTAGAAAATCTCAAATCTCAGGAGGTAGCCGAAAATACCCTGCCCTACGGTGACCACTGGTCTTGATTTGAATTAGGCCCTAATGTGTAAGAATTTGCTGTCTCATTTCCTCTCAAAGAATTAAGAGGAATTAAATGTTTGTAAGTAATAGAGTGCTGATTCTCCACAGTCATTAATAATATAGAACCTTGCTCACTGATCAGAATAGTTTGTAATTAGTGAAAATGATTTGAAATTCAGTTTTGCAATTAAAACCTCGAATTCATGGCTACAAACAATTGCAGTATTGGAAATAATTGTGAAAATTGCAGACCTTTTCCAAAGTCTTCATATTTTGAGATAAAGAAATAAATATAATTTATTGTCTTATTTTGTCTCAAACTAATTGGCATTGATTTCCAACTCAAATAGTGTTATGAAAATTCCAAAACTGATATATGAGTAAAGAGTCGACCCTTTCCTCAGTAAAATATGTTAAGTGTTTTTTTGCGTAAATAATTGCAATGAGTTTTTGTAATCTTTCAAAACACAGTCCAATCAGACCCGAGCTGTGATTATCTAACATTTGAACACTAATTGTCATAATATTCGCAATGAATTGAAACAATATTTCATTTAATCATTAAATGGATTTGAAAATTGAAGCACAAAATAATTGGATTTTCAAATCATTATAATTATCCGAACAGAGAGTCTGTTCCCCAATTATGTGCTCTATTGACAGCAAAAATGGTCCCGATTGTCATTTAGCTGCTTGAAGACAGTCCTCGACAAAGCATTCGTCTATATTTCAGTTGTCTTTCGACTCGCAAAACACTTTACACTTATTTCGTATCAAATAGTTTGTCACAAAAATGAAAAAATTTTGTCACGACTTCACAATTAAAGGTAATTTAAATCAAATGAATTTCGGATTATTCTGAAGCCAGCAGTCATTAGACACCCTTCCAGTCATCAAAAGATTGGTCGGTCTCTTCCCTATAAAGTGATCCCAAAAAAAGCGATACAATTACCTGAAGTTTTGATGTTTTAATGATGTCTTGAATTTCTTAATAAAACAGTTACTCCTCTCGCCTTCAAAATTATCCCAAAGAATATTTCTTTTCACACTTTAAACGACTGTTGCCCTCAAAAGATTGAATTGATTTACAAAATTTTGGATATAATTAATTAATTTTAAATTCAAATTAATTATAATCACCGCTTATTATAAGGATATTTGAATTTCAATTTTTTTGCGAAAAGCCTTCAAAGAAATTGGAGTCTAAAATGAGTTAAAGAGTGGAATCTGACAGAAGAAAAGTAATCTAATTATTATTATTTCATTTAATTGACTCATTTGTTAACTCATTTTAACCAACACTTATTCAAATGGCAAACAAATAGTATTTAAGTGTGAATTCATTTGCAAGAATCCCTCAAAACGGAAATCTTTGTAATAAAAGTGATTTAAAATAGTCTTTCAAATATTTTTGGCCAAAAAATACGATTAGATTTGTTGTTAGTCCGGAAAAGGCTATGAATTAGTGCTTTTCACAAATCATTTGAAATAAATTAGTGTAAAACACGACTCACAATATTATCTGAGATTTGGGTTAACGCCTCTTATCCTCATATAATACACATCTGAATACCTTTACTCTTAAGATATTTATTATGGATTTTTTGAATATAATACTCAAGACATGCATTTTTGTTAGCCATGTCTGTCTCCAGTAAACCAGTAAAGAGTGGAGAGGACTGCCCACTAATTAATCTTAATAAATGATAATATGATAAAATCAATGCTTGTTTTACAGTTGATTTCTGGTCACTCCAGATGTGAACTATTTGTCTGCTCTCAATGTTTTCCAGTTAACTCTTATCTAATCTAAACGATAATCTCTCGCAAAATATAAACATTTGTTTTAAAATTTTGACAAATTACTTATATTCTGGTTACTTTGAAAGTGGCAAGTTCACTTTAACTCACCAAATGGTTATGGATTGGGTTAGATAGACTCAAATTTAGTTGACTTGAGTTGTCTCTAACTCTCATATTAACCAATCAAATGTTTTTAAACACTATTTTCCTGATTGATCGCACAGTTATTGCTGAGGAAAGAGATGAATGTTTTGTGATTAGCCCCACATCTCATACTCATAGGAAACGGGAGGCCATAAGTCCGATAGACAACAGGACTCTATTTATGAATCTCAAGTAAAACATAAAGAATTTATTTATAGTCAATCACTTTCTTCTAATAAATCTCTTAAAAAACAGTTGTGTTTCTGAATATAAAAATCATTTCATCAGAAAATGATGAGAAAACTTGTTTTCCTCTAAAAGAATAGATTTGATTAGTTTTCAGGTTATTTACTGACTTTGAATGAATGAGTAAAACATTTTTTAAAATCACGATTAGATTTGAAGAGAAAATTCATTCTTAAAAAATTGAATTTTTAATGACTTACTCTTTTGGCTCATATCGTAAATCGATTTAAAGTTTGCAAATTTTCAATTGATTTCCGACTTTAGATTCCAAACAAACATATTTTGCTTCAAGTAATTCATAAATATTACCAAAGAGTAGAATCTATTTATAATTAATGAAAATCAAGTTTTGTTCAAACGGATCGAGGATTCACTTCATATCACGTTTATATGTTTGTATATTATGCTTTTAACCCGGGTATTATTCTGGGATGGCCAAGGTATACGATTTAAACCCTTGAAAGACCTATTCCTTGCTCATATTAAATTTTAGTTGAGAGACAGGAGGATGTAAATGGTTTATTTCCACAATTTTGTGAGACAGGAACGTTTGACTAACTTCCCCCTTGCTCATAAGTTATAACACGATGAACCATAGTTTAACTACAGGTTAATTACACATCAGTCAATATGTTTAGAAGCAAGCACATTTGTAATTATCAAAAGTTGTCTTTCAATATGATTTTGTCAAATTGCTTTGTGGTTCAAACTTATACATCAAAGGTTAATTAGTAATTAATACCTGTCACACCATCTCTGATAATAATCTGGCAATTTCTCAGTCTTTCGATTATAAATTGTTTGAATTCAAACTTCATTTGATTTGAGATTAATTTCAAACAAATCTACAAAAAAGTCTTCAAACAACTTATGGTTTGCGAAGAGATTCAAACAATTTTGTTGTTATTTCGAGTTAACCAACGAATCAAAAGTAAGACTTTTTTCCTTTTTTCTCGAAATAAATAAATGTTTTGCAAAACGAATGAACACTTTTCAGACTATAGTTAACATTAATCTAATTTAAAAATAAATTATTTGAAGAGTTTCTCTCTTTAGTAGAATCTGAGCTAAGAGTGAAAAAGCAAACCATAACTGAATAATTAGAATCTCTGTGTATATGACTCGAGACTTGACTTGATTTCAGACCTCAGTATTCATTGCATTCAATTTTGTTTTTCATTTTCTGTGAATAACTTTTTCTCTGCAAAAGTTTTTTCACACTTTGAATAAAAGAAAAATTCGTATTCATTGCGAGAGAGAGAGAGAGAGAGAGAGAGAGAGAGAGAGAGAGAGAGAGAGAGAGAGTCAGAAGCTGTGGAGGAGAAGATAAAGTTTGGATTTGGGAATTGAGTGAAAGTAAAATCGACGTAAACTTTTGGATCTCTTTGATTGTTGAGATTTGAACGTCAAGTGGAACACCGAATGATGGATTGGCACTCATTTATCATAGACTAAGCAGTACTGGTTGAGCAACAATGGTCATGTGTGTGCTGTGCGAGTCGGCCGAGCGCTGTGACTGCGTGGCGCCGGGGAAGCGGTGGTGAAATTTTATTCCTGAAGTAATATTTCGTTTGTCTATATCTCTATATTTATGATTGAATTCAATAGGTTTTCATCTTTTTGTCAGAAAACCACTTAATTATCACGAAAATATTTTGAAGTACTGACCCCTCCTATTGAGCACAGAATATGACCATAAAGTAAATAAATACATAAATGAGAGAAAAACAAATTTTGAGCCCAAAAACGCATTATTATTATTAAATAAGATATAACTTATATTTCTCTCTCTTAAGGAAAGTTTAGGACATTTATAGATTGGTTTCCAGTAGGTATAAGGCTTGGACCAGTAGTTACCAGCAGTTACCAGCATTACCAACCTTACCAAGAGCACGATCACCAAAATAAATAAAATGCATGATTTATAGCGACGCAAAGTTAATTAGTTGAGGGGTCAGTGTCTCTATTATCTCATATTTATGTATCCATTGATTGCTTTCACAGAGAATAAGATTTCAAATATTCTAATCAATAGATTTGTTCTTTTCTTTCCTAATTAAAGTCTGGAACTAACAAGGTGTAGCCAAGGACATTCCACTACTTTAATAACATCAATACTATTCGTTGCATTTATGACAACCCATACTAACATTGGAGTATAACTTCGTGACAATTGAGAGGTTTTGTGACAAACGGCAATCAAAAGCCAAACCACTACTGACTGTCCAATTCAGACAAGAGATTGAAACGAATGGCAGAATCACTCGTGAATGAAGAGACAAATCAAAGGTCTGAGCACTGCCTTCATTCTAGATCTATAACAAGGGGCCAATTGTTGGCATAAGAGGTGACAGACATAGAGTGACGAACACCAAGACTATGGTTCCGACTATCGTTCGGTACTTTCATAAAAGTTTTCACATTTCGTTATTACGAATGGCCTCTGAATTATTCAATGCGAGAGAGAAATACATTTAAATAATGTCGTCTTTGTGCCAGTGCTGGTGGGTATGGGCACAACAGCACAGAATTATGACGGGCGTGCCTTAGTTTCCGTTGAAAGCCTAACATAAAAGCAGCTGTTTTTGTGCCCTTTTCTATCACAAACAGATTTGAATTGTTAATTGACTTTCTCCTGAGTCACTCCGTCTCAATATAGTCTATCGGTCATTCCGGCCAGGGGTGTCCATGCTCCTCTACCTTGACAGTACTTTAGCTGCTTTACAATAGTACTTTTTGAGTTTTTATATCTATCTTGTTAAGTGTAAGGTTCACCAGGGGGTGTATTAAGAAAATTTTTGTCTAGAATCAGGGCACTCAAAGGGTCCAATAAAATTTCGTCCATTTAAACCTGCAATTTATCGCAATTCGAGGGAGTGGGGACTTTTGGAGCATTAAAAAATCAGTGGGGGTTCAAGAAATTTTGCCAATGAGCAAAATTTGGGTTGATCCGCCCTGGTTATTTCAAGAGAGGTTGATTACATTTTGACTTACCTTGCTTATGGATTGATTAGTTGGTGGTTACCCATGCATTGCAAGCCTCACAGCGATAGGTTCCGGAAAAGTTTCGAGATTTGAAAACAAATTG
>JAQIWF010000959.1:0-14345 GCA_034694965.1 Ceratozetes gracilis
TTAGTAAATATAAGTTAATTTACACCAATATTTTATATTAAAATTTTTCCATATTATCTATCTTACTAATCGCTCACTAGAATTTATCAGATCACCAGAATGATTTATATGAGTTCTAAAATATTCTAGGAATAACAAACCAATTTACTTATATTTGTATTGAGCGTAAACTGAAGAAAATCATTGATAATAACTACAAAACCAATCAATTAAGTGAAACAAGTCTTCCAATTGTTAAGAATTAAAAGCTATAACTAATTTGTGTGACTAATAGAAAAAGTTCCTTAAACATTTACGTCGATTTAAGGCTTTTATCCCATTATGTGCATTTGCCATACAATTGCTGTAACAATTGTTGTCAAGATCAAATTGATTTAACGCATTGCAATAACAATAATTCATTACAATAAATATTGTCCAGTTCTACTTAAAAGGATCTGAGCAAAAAATATAAGAATAATGGCTCTAAAAATAAGTTTATCTCAAAAGATGGAAATTATAGCCAACTTTATATTATACTAATGAAGTCATTAATGATGACATAATTTTGAGTTTTCCGTAATCCTAGAACTGTTTAAAAATGATGATAAACTATATTTTATAGTTATTTATGTTTTCTATCTAGATGTTTGTTTCATAAATATTAAATAATGGTCAGCATATTGTTTAGATTATGAAACAAATTATTTGGTAAATCATTCCATCATTTTGGAGGTCTTACAATATATTCTGAGCGATTCTAATATTAATGTTAGGCCTTATTTGGAACTATCAATGATTTAAATTCAAGTTTTTATCAATGAATTTAATACTTGTTTACATTGAACTCTATTTTAGTTAATATCAAATGTATTAATCGTAACATTGAAGACATTGACTGCATTTGGGAACACCGGATGAGATCACAATTTGTCAGTTCTTGGTTTAAGCTCTATAAGTGAACCGTCTATTTGGAAAATATTCTAAAATGATTTACACCCTAATCCTAATTGGGTAAAATGTACAAGGGATTACATACCGATCCTACGATATACATTCCACAGGCAACACAGGGTCCTTTAACTGGTGGCGGTGTATATTTATAATCCAGATGATGGCTGTGATACTTAATATCCTTTTCCGTCTCTATCTTATCCTTAGGCGATGGTGTTCTAAGGAGTTCCACTTTTGGTGAAACAGCCAGATGATCGGAAGGCATCGGTGAATGGGAGAGCATCGGTGATACAGATGCGGACCCGTGGCTGTCGTAAGAAGTCGTTTTGCGGGTAGATGTCCCGCCCGTACCCGTGCGAGTGGTTACAGTTGTCGTTCGAGAATATGTTGTGGCCATTGTTGGACACGAAGTCACTCACAAAAGACAACAACAAAAAAGAGAGAAATAAAACCAAACTCTTAATGAGTGATACGATGAGTGTATGATTGGGTCAGATGTGAGTCGAGAGTAATTCACAGTTTTGTCAAACGCTTATGAAAGCAGTTCCTCAGAGAGTGAATGCGCCGAAACCTCAGCTCAAAGATAATATATAAGTATTTTTGGCTAAATATTACTGTTTTTTAGAGCAATACCATACCATTGCTCCAAATGACTGCTTTCCAAAATTTGTCACACTTTGTGACCTTGTCTTCAAAATATGATATAATAATAATTTTTTATTTTTAGTCAATTCTGGCAAAACTATTAGACCACTAAACGATGTCTGACTTACTTTCAATGAGATTTTTAACCCAAACATTAATCAAACATATATTCATTATTTTCATCTTCTCTTAATTATTACATCAAATATTAAACACTAAAAAATAAAATTAATTAAATAAAGTCTAAAATTAATTTGCAAAAAATATTGACTCGAATCGTCTGGAAATTAATTTTTGAAATGTATTCAAGAATTTAGGTTAAGTAAGAGAATATTCTTGCTCATCCTGTTTTGTATCGATGCAAAAATATGATGAAACCCTCCCTGATTATTATTTAAATGTCTCAGATTACATTTGAAAAACAAGAGTTGAGTAAATATATTCGGATGAGTTTAATATTCTGATTTAATTTGAATTTTCGTACAATACTCTGGAAAAGTGCCCAAAAGACTCCATAAAGTGAGTAAAGAGCGTCGATTGTATGCTTTCATGAATTTGTTTGATATCTATAAATACATTCATTGGTTTTGACATTTTGAAGTCGAGAAACAGTGGATTTCGTTTTGAAAATAAGAGCAAAGAGTAAAACATTGAGAAAATAAGAAGAATTATAAGCGTTAGTGAAGTGACTCTTTCGGCGTCTAATTATAATCAGTAACACAATTCACTTCAAGGGCGCACTCAAAACATTGATTTTTAAATTTGTTTAATCTCAATAAAAGTGTGTGGATGACTTTACTCACTTTGGATCCTCACTACTCTATTCATATAAATATTCAATTATTTCTTAACTTTCCTAATGAAGAGTGAGATATGACATCAAAATGGAGTTATTCAGCACTCAATTGATAGTAATTGAATAAATTAGTCATAATTAAGTCAACACTAATTGTTTAATCTTATTCGTGGAAAAATTAGCACAATTTGTACATTAAATTCACAAGTTTATAAACAAAAGCTATAATTATCGACAATTCTTGAAAATATGTTTCACATATTGGCTGCGAAATGTCAGGAATTTCCAGAATAATAAATATTAAGAATATGTTTGTTTGAAAACTGTTTCGTCTGTTGATTCTGTTTATCAAATAAATGTCCTAGCTTCATTGCAATTCTTATGCTTTACTGTTAATTATCGAGAAAAAGATGATTCAATTTTTAGATATTTTTATTATTCAACCCTTTGATTGATATTTATTTTTATTTATAAGAATAGAAATAAATTTAAAACAAACAAAGAATAGCATTGAATCGACTCATTAGAGGAGTTCTGTGTTTTATCTTTCCATCGGATTGAGTGCTGAGTGGAGCACAGAATTTACAAATTTCTATTCGCCTTGAAATGTGAAGTTTGTTTCTGTTGAGTGAAAAATACCTCCGACTCCTACGACTCCTACGTCTAATCGGTTCCTCCATTTGAATAACATTTGTTGAAAATATTTGTGTTTCAAAGGAATAATAAGAAGTGATAACACATTAAAGCATTAAAACTCAATACTATAATCCAATCCAATAGTGCGGACCATATATGGAGTACGCCTTACAAACCATTTATGAGATTCACATTAAATACAAAATTAATCAAAGCTTTTAAGAGATGCTGTAATCGTAGTATTGCTAACAATTTCATTGATAATATTTGTTGAATGTCTGAAAACCCGCAAAACAAGTATTTTTTGTCCCTTTGTATGCGAAGAAAGTGAACGCAAACAACGCCTACAATTAGTTTTATATTTTCGGGTTAAGGGCGAAGAGTGTAGAAGTAATTGCTTTGAGAGCTAATTTTGGTGCAAATCAAAGTGTACTCTCTTCTGCCAAAACTTGAATTGCATTTTTCACAACACAT
Organism: Ceratozetes gracilis; assembly: GCA_034694965.1. NCBI lineage: Eukaryota > Metazoa > Arthropoda > Arachnida > Sarcoptiformes > Ceratozetidae > Ceratozetes > Ceratozetes gracilis. The sequence continues at coordinate 3,485 of JAQIWF010000959.1, forward strand.
TATTCCCATATATAGACGACGACTAATAATTAATTTCGATTAAAATGAATTAAACGCATAGTCTCTCACATATCGACAAATAGTAGTGATTTTAGCTCTTAGACGATAACAACTCGTTTTGAGCACAGAATATATTCTAAGTCAATATTTGTAGTATTGCCAAAAGTGGTCATTCCTTGTCGAGTGCTTTCCAACAATGGATGTAAGTTCGACCGAACTTTCGTCTCAATTCCGAACAGACCTAACATCAGGTCTACAGTCGACCCAATTATTAGCGGGTCAGCGGACCACTCAATTCCACTCCGAATTTCATACCCGAGAATATACCAATAGTTCGGCTGATCGACCGACTGGTTTTGAAACACCAGTCCTATCGGAAATAGATCTCAATGAGGATGAAACGGCTCTTCTCAACACAGGTCTTGATTATACTTCCAAAGAGAAGTTATTGGACAGATATGGAGAGAAACATACGAAGGAAAGGACTTCTTCGCGAAGCTCACGTCGCGTCAAATTGTATGACGAGAACGAGAAGTTTGATTACAATCACTTCGCGACAATACCCCCGACGGCGGCCAAATCTCCTGCCATGAATCGTAAGACTACTTATGATCGTCGCTCTCCATCGCCATCACCTTTGGATCCAAGAACTCCATCGCCGGCACATATTATAACAGTACCCCCACCACAAGAAGTGCGGATAACTTCCTCTACTAAAATCGTGATCGAAGGTGAAGAACATCACTGCAAATATCATTCTCACCATTTGGATCACGAGTATTGCCCATCTCCCTCTAAAGGAATGTGCGCCGCCTGCAAACAGAATATTATCGGAAAGGTATGTCTCCATTTGTATACAATCTAATTAATAATACTTACATTTGTCGAAATTTCACTACTTTTATGTCATATATCGAACATTTTAACAATTTAAGAGATTATCAATTCTTGTAGAATATTTAAGGTAAAAAATGAGCAAGTTAGTCAGAGTTACAGCTAGAAAAATATTGAGCACTTAAACTAATATTCTTTAAACTTTTTAAAAAATACATTATAAATGTATAAATAACCCTCAGTTTAGGTCAATATCCGATATAATTAGTGTAAGCATTCATACAAATTAGTTTCAAATCATTACATCAAAAGGTTTAATATTTCCAAAGTTATATCAGAAAGAAATCTAATATATGGAGAATTCGACTCAAATTAGTGATTATAGTGTAATATGGGATAAACCAAACATTAAATTCTTTCACTTTATAATCAAAACTTTGAAACCGAGATAAGAAATTATTGATCTACCAAGATACCAAGTTTATAAAGAATGCTATATCCTATATATAGAACTGGTCTAAGAATAATCATTTGTTAGAAATAAATAATAAGTAATAATATAAAATTTCAATAGTTATTGCGGGCGATGGGAGAAATATATCACCCTGAGTGTTTCACATGCTCCAATTGCGACACTGCTCTGAATGAAGCCAATTTCAAGCCTTATGGAAATAAGCCCTATTGTGTGCCCTGTTATGAGGGACTATTTGGTCCGCCCTGTAATGTCTGCAAGAAGGCAACACAAGATGTAAGTCTAATATGAATGGGAACACCACTAATGTATTTGATCAGAATCGGTACCAATTACTGAACCGAATCTGGCACCCGGAGTGCTTCTGTTGTGTCGAGTGTGGCAAAAGGTTGACTCCCGACAACTTTATCGAAAGGATGGGTTCTCCCTATTGTAAGGATGACTACCATAAGCTGTTTTCGCCCAAATGCTGTGCCTGTAATCTTCCCATAAGAGATGTGAGTCCACACAGAAGTGCTGATAATTTAATTAATAAGAATATAATTAATTGAAATATAGAAAGCAATTAATGCATTAAATAAGATGTGGCACACCCACTGCTTTAAATGTACTACTTGTGCTTTGCCGCTTGAAGAGAGGAACTTTTACGAGAAGGGCGGTAAACCCTATTGTGAAAAATGTCACTCCAGTATGTTTGACCCCAAATGTGTTAAATGTCGGCTTCCAATCACTGATGTATGCTTTAAATCATCGCATAAGACATTGAATTAATTGCTTTTAAATAATTTAAAGGGTCGACAGATAACAGTAAATGGAAAGCCATGGCATCCCGAGTGCTTTGTCTGTACTGTCTGTGTTACGCCATTATCGCCACAAAATTACAGGGATTATAAGGGAAAGCCGTATTGCGAAGACGATTATCACAAATTGTTTTCTCCGAAGTGCACGGCCTGTACCCTTCCCATCACTGATGTGAGCTTTCATTACAATTCTTGTAATCCTTTTGATGTCAAGACTAATATAAATAATAGAATTGTCTTTTTGTGCCAAAATTGATATAAATATTTCATTTTATGACAATTTTGGAAAATTGAGACTAAATATTATATTTGCAAAAATAGGTCAAACGTGTGTTTTAACCCTTTCTTAAACTTTGACAACTTATTTACGGCAGGGATCGCCAAGGTATATGAATCCTAAGGGGGAGGGTGTAAATGACAAAGTTTTAACCAAAATCCTAGGAAAGAGATATTATGTCACTTTTAAAATTACATAAATGAAATGTTTGAATAGATTTCCCTTGACCATCTCTGATTTAAGGTCAAATTCCGGAATTATAAGTTGGTAATTTTAATTGACAGAGTTGTAAAGTTTATAGAGCTACCAGCTTAAAATTTTGCATAACTTAACTGTGAAAATATTGATTGAATGTAAGACTCAATTAAATGTTGATTTAATAATTGATTGAATATTAGGGCAATCAAGTGAATGCAATGGGTAAGCAGTGGCACCCACGTTGTTTTACTTGTACGGGATGTGCCAAACAACTCGGGCCTAAGAATTTCTTTGAAAAGAATGGCAAACCTTATTGTGAGGACTGTTTCCACAATCAATTCTCACCGAAGTGTGCCGGTTGTCATCTACCCATCACTGATGTAAGTCCTCTCAAATATTGATTATAAACTTTATAAACAGAATTGAATTGGTTTAACAGGGTAATATAGTGCGAGCACTTGGCAAAAACTGGCACCCAAGATGTTTCCAATGCACTCAATGTGCAATACCTCTGAGTCCCGACAACTTCTATGAAAAGAATGGCAAACCTTACTGTGAAAATGATTTCCATAAACTCTTTTCACCCAAATGTGACGCCTGTAAGACACCCATCACTGAAGTAAGACTTCATTTATAAGAATTGAATTCGATATTCATTTAATTGATTGCTTGTATTGAAGGGAAAGCCAATCAACGCAATGGGCAAACAATTCCATCCGATGTGCTTTGTATGCACCGAATGCGCCAAACCTTTGGGACCAAACAATTTCTATGAAAGAAATGGCAAACCTTACTGTGAGGACGACTATCACCGATTATTCTCTCCAAAATGCGCTGGGTGTAAACTTCCAATTAAAGACGTAAGAGTTGCATTCAATGATATTATAACTACAAAGTTATATTATAAATGATCAGGGTAATTTCATTCGAGCCCTTGGCAAGGACTGGCATCCTCAGTGTTTCACTTGCACTACATGTGCCATACCCTTAAAACCGGACAATTTCTTTGAAAAGAACGGCAAACCCTATTGTGAGAGAGATTACCATAAATTGTTTTCTCCCAAATGTGCTGGCTGTCTGCTCCCAATTACTGATGTAAGGCATTCTAATGAAAATAAAGTTATCTATTAATTATTTTCACATTTCATCAGGGCAAATACTTTGATGAACTGGGCAAGAAATGGCACCCACTATGCTTTAAATGCACAGCCTGTGCCATACCGCTCACACCACCTCATTTCATGGTGAAGAATGGAAAGCCTTATTGCGAAGCGGATTACAATAGATTATTCTCACCTCCTTGTGCTGGATGTAATCTTCCAATTACTGACCCGGTTTGTTATTAGACTTCAATTGAATGATTTATAAACTAATTGTTGTTTTCTATCAAATATTAGTCAACTATGGTTAAGGCAATGGGTAAGAACTGGCACCCACAGTGCTTCCATTGTCATGAGTGTCACCGACCTCTTACTCCCAACAACTTCTTCGAAAAGAATGGCAAACCTTATTGTGAAGACGATTATTACAAATTGTTTGCTCCTAAATGTTCGGAATGTAATCTTCCCATCAGAGGAACGGTAATATTATTATGAAATTACTATAAATGCGAACATTATATGAATTGTTATTTGATTTGATTGTATGGATAGCCATTAGTGGCAATGGGTCGTCAGTGGCACCCGAACTGCTTCAAGTGTTATCAATGTGGCATTCCTTTGAGTCCAAATAACTTTAAGGAAAAGGATGGAAAGCCTTATTGTAATAAACACTTTCAGGAGATGTTTTTGCCAAAATGTTACGGATGCAAACTTCCCATCACTGATGTATGAATTCACTTATAATTTGGAAGATATTCTCAATATTTGTTTTATATTAATAGAAAGTACTGAAAGCCTTGGGAAAGACCTGGCACCCTGAATGCTTCGCATGCGTTCAGTGCCACAAACCTTTGGGAGCTGATGGTTATCGTGAAAAGGATGGACTGCCTTATTGTGACACAGACTATCATGCGCTATTTTCTCCCAAATGTGCCGCCTGTGCTGCACCCATCAGAGAGGTATTACATTCAAATTTCCTCATTTCTACCATTTAATCATTTTTTGGTTCATTAGAAATGTTTGACAGCAATGGGAAGGACATGGCACCCTGAGCACTTCTTGTGCCAACACTGCAATAAACAATTGAGTGATGATCCCGAAGGATATCACGAACACAACGATAAGTCTTATTGTAGGCCCTGTTATATCGAGCTCTTCGCCCCATACTGTCGGGCCTGTAATAAGCCTATTGTCGAGAAAATCTGTGTGACAGCACTGGACGCCAAATGGCACCCTGATTGCTTTGTTTGCAGGGTAAGACTATTTATCCAAAAGTGTCTTCAGAATAATCTTAACATTTTATATTTAATACTTGAGGAATAAAATACCCCTTTCTATTCTAGGACTGTCACTGTCCACTTAAGACTGGTAATTACTTCGAGTTCGAAGGAGAGCCATATTGTGAAGACCACTACCGATGTAAAATGTGCCCTGATTGTGTGAAACTGAGACGGGCACAAAGCAAATACTTCGGACAATCGCCAGAAAAGACTTCCATTAAATTAGGCGCTTAACTATTGAATACTATTTTAATGTCAGATCAGATTTAATCTCATATTTTCTAAACAAAGGATTAAATTTAGGTTTTTTTTCAATTAATTGCTTATAATATACGAAAATTCAAATTACACTCCAATTTACACTAATTTTATATTTTTATAATTGATTTTTATTTAATTATTTCGTTTAAATTAATAAAGTGTTGGTTTAGACCGGGTTTTATGGGTTTTACTCAAACATTCATTGTTGCTGTTGTTGATGGTTTCAATTAATCAAAATCTTCAAGGATAAATGCAAATGTACTTTTCCTTATGAGTAGAATTTCAAAAGGGGTGGATTTTTATTCCTACTCAAAATGATGTAAAATTCATTTTGCATAGTAATTACTAATTAATAATATCAAACCTACTTAAAAAATTACCATGATAATCTAATTAGTTTTTAAAGGACACAAAAATAGCTACTAAGGTGAGTTACGCAAAATAAAAAGACGGAGGAGGTATTGGGTATATATTCAACCTTGGGGATTACTACTGATTACCTGCTATTATTTATTACTCATTTCTTGATTTTGTGATTACTTGAGAAAACAAATTATAGAATCTTTTCCTTAAGGCTTAAAATTATAGTTATTTTATTATTGAATGATTGATTGAAAATAAAACTAAAATTACATTCAAAGATAATTTCCCTTAAAATATCAAAATATGAGACAAAATTGCAATATTAAGTGTAATAAACAAGTTTTCATGATTTTTGAGTAAATTTTAGTAAATTAGTTACGAATTGTTACAAAATGTGTAAAAATACCAATTGGTTCGAGCGATAAAGAATTTATCAAAAGTTTAAGACATTTTCCCCACTGTTTGATGACTCATATGAAGAATAATAAATACATAATACGACTTATTGTAAGAGTGAATTGTTCTAGGTTGTGTTACTTGATATTAGTCCTCCAGCGTAACACAATGTAAGCCAAGAGTCTCAAAAGGATTGTGTAGACAATCATATAAAATAAGTTATAGAATAGGATAGAGTCGTCGTAATCAAAAGTCGACAGAGCATAGGACGGGTTATTTGAAATCATGTTATTATAGATTTTCATAGCAAAAGTGGCGTTGTCTACGATATCAGGGTCGTAGTCATCGATACACTTAAGCATAGGCACGATATCTCCACCAAACTCTTCCTTAAGTTCCCTGAAACTAATTGGCTCTAATTTTGGACATCTATTGAAGCCATAGATGATTGCCATCAATGCTTCAAAAGCCAATCGGAAATATGATATATAAGTAAGGGGTCGGAAATAAACCGGAATTGACTTAATTTTAATTAAAAGGCCGGTAAACAAGAAGAGAGGGATATTGATTGTGGCCCCGATAACTGTTGAGGCAGTTATGTTGTCCACAAAATAGGCTGAAACCAATAGACCAAAGCCTTGTGTGAGGATTGACAACAAAATCATTATAAAAATATAAGCGAAAAATCTCCAGTAGTCGAGTATCTGTTCCGTTATGAGGTAGGAGCCAATGCAGTATATTATCGGAAATATAAAGTTTGGGGGAATATCTGCAATACATTTGGCCACAAAGTATGAGCCCAGAGAATACCATCCATTTAAATGTTCTTTCATGAAAACTGAGACCTCCAATGGAAATGACAATAAAGTGGGCAAAACTGATAGGAACACCATAAATATTACGGAGTAAAATATGAAACCAAAATTGGCATAAGTAGTGTTCTCTGGATCAAATAAGTCAAAATTCTGTAAACTCTTCAATGTTTCTGCTGTGGGTTTACTAAGACATCCATCTTTTGTACCAATTTTGTTGTCTATATATAGGATGAAAAGTAGAGCTAATGTTGCGATCACTGAAACCATTCGCAAAGTATATAGTTTTGGATCCCTTAATGATATGAGAAAACATCGTTTCGTCAAAATCCATGTCGTCATCGACTGCTTCACTAATGAGTGTTCATTCGTCTTCTGAACCACTTTTGATATTTTCACAGAATTTCCTTCCTTCACATTTTGGGTCTCACATATACTCTTGTAGTGTTGGGCCAAAATGTCAATCGACTCGAGCCCATAGTCACCACTGGCCACCTCTATCACAAAATCGGACGGATTGTGATATTTGGGACAATACAGATTGAATTTGGACAGATTGTCCACTAAATCAGCGGTCGGTCCATTGTATATACACTGACCGTTATATGAGACGATATAGAGGTTATCAAAATATGAGAGCACTCTGGCAGTGGGCTGGTGTATAGAGGCCGCTATCACCATTGGCTTACACACATTCTTCGATAGGTTTTGCAACATTTGAACACATTGTAGGGTTGAAAGTGAGTCCAAACCACTCGTCGGTTCGTCTAATAGTAGTATAGAGGGCGAGAATATTAGCTCTAAAGCTATGGAAAGTCTTCTTCTTTGGCCACCGCTAAGGACAGAGACCAGAGTTTTGGTACAATTGCCTAAATGCAAGTCATCTATCAATTTCTGAACAACTATTTGGTGATAGTATTTGTCGTTAAGAAGTTTAAGACGAATGTCCTCATCAGGAAAGGAAACGATAGTTTGCTCTTCATTTGTCAGCACAGGCTTACTATCTCTGCTCTTTTTCATGCAATTCTTGAGTTGTGAAGCATAGAGTAGTGACTCTTCAACTGTCAACTGTCCCGTCAGAGAATCCTTTTGCGAATAATAAGCCATTTTTATCTGAGGCTTAAGTCTATCGAAACAAAAAGAAAAGTTTTTTGAGTAATCAGATAAAAATTGGATGTCTTTCAAGAAAGTGAAGAATAGACTACTTTTCAGTTGAAAGCATTTGTAATCCTATCGTTTAATAGCTTTCGATCTAAATTTGGAAACAATTCATTCATTTTATAATTGTTTAAAACACCGGAAGAATTGTTTATATACTTTATATCTCTTATTACTACAAAAGTTAAAGAAATTGTATCAAAGAATTGTGGAAAGGGATCACTAATTATTTTGAGATTACCAAGAGTTTATTTTAAGTGAAAGTTCTTATAACACTTAAGTGTGGGATATTCCGTCTATTTTAATGTATTTATTTGTATTTTGCAAACGGATGTCATTTAACTTTCAGTCTCATTAAAACAACTAAGAAACCAGGAACAAACTAGGAAAATACCAAGAACCTTTACATCTGCTAATTATTAATTCCAATGAATTTCCTTAAAAATAATTAAATAAATAAATATAATTCAAACTGAAATGAAAAGAATTATTTACTTTTAAGTCTAAAATTTTCCTTAATTTTTATCCATAACTTTAAGGATTTGAGTGACTCTATGAAGGAGTTGTGTTTTAAAAGCTTAAACTGTAAGCAATAATTGAAAGACAAACCCGTAATAATTGGCTGATATTTTGCCGGTCACTCCATTTTTTCTTCTGCCGGCCAGACATTCAATAAGAGTGGTTTTGCCGGCACCACTCGGACCCATAATAGCCGTTAGTTTTCCACTCATAACACTTCCGTTCAAATTTTTGATGAGTTGTCGTGTTTGTGGTCCTTTCTTGCTCTTCATACATTTCCCCAATAGATTGCTGTTTGAAGTATTTATTGAATAAGCAAGGTTAGTCCACACCAACTCAATTCGTCTATCATCCCATGTTTTGCTCGATTTATAATAACTTTCGATATTATTTGGATTATTATTATTAATAGGATTGAAATTATGGTCACTTTGGTTATGGTTTTCAAGCATAGACTCCACTTCCGCACTCATATTAACATTAAATTTAATAAAATTATTTTAAAGACTAAATTAACTTTAAATTTGTCCAAAAACTATGAATGAATAGTTTGATTTAAAAAGATGAATTTTGATTGAAATGATGGATGACCTTCAGATTCAGGCTCCGAGTGTTATGTAGTGAATGAAAGCAACACTTAAATAGTGGTGCTTTTCATGAGAACAGTCTGATTGTGGTAAAGACTGGAAATCCAGTGAAAGTTTGCCTGTGTTTGCAACTGCACTGCATTTCAAGGTAATCGTCTTTTCTGCTCAGATACTCTTTACAGCGCTTTGAAGTGATGCCAAACCCAAGTCTGCAAATTCTCTACAAATATATTCCTAATCCAAATGACAGTAATTGGTGTTCACTCATGAGTTAATAGAAACAATTAAATGCCGTTTACTTCTGTCATTACTTTCCATTTGATTGTCAGACTTTGATGCCAACACTTCTATACCATTACAAATGTATTTTGCAAAACATCCTTGTTTACAATTCTTGCAGATGGACAACTAATACAAAGCGTAGCTAAGATGCATCTGGCTTTTAGCAAGCAATTCTACCGTTAAGGCACAACTAAGAATTAGATTAAGTTAACTAGTTTATTATGTTGTCTTCAAATTCAATTTGTTTATTGTATTGAAAGTAAGTTAATTGAGACACAATTTTAGACCATTGATTCAATAGAGAGACTTTAAGCCACTCTTTAGACTCATAAGGCATCTGAACGTCAATTAATCTCTGATGTCATCGTATTTTAAAATCACTTCAATTTTCCTACTTTTTAGGATAATTTGATTGATTGCAACACTAATCGCAAATATCAATGATTAAACCTAATTATAAATTCTTGCATTGCCTTGATGACAGTTCTACACAATCACAAGCAATTCGTCAATTAAATGAATAAAACCAATAAAATAAACTGAATTTAATTGTTCTATCCTTCAATCTTTTCAATGTTTATACATTGAAATCACTGAATATTAAGAATTTCATTAAATAATTCATTGAAATTAAGACTTCATTAAAGCATAATGGCAATATTTGCCAGAGAAAAGCAAGATAAGTTAAAGTTAAAAAATTTAAAAATACCAGGACACTCATCAATTTAAAAATACATTCCAATACCTGAGTATCACTTCGGGTCTGGAGTAGCCATTTAAGGTACTTATTAACTCAATCTTACAATCAACTTTTGATCTTGTTACTTCTTCTCAATTACAAAATGATGAATTACTTAAGTAATCAAACTTGATGAAACTTGATCAAATATATTATAAACCAAATTATTATTTATCAATTAGTGATTCATAAATAACTTTTAGCATAGAGTGAAAGTTAAACTCATCCAAAGTAAATGGTTTATAACCAGACTTTAACGCACAGTCTATTCATTTTGGGCATCGAATACAAGTGATTGCAACCGATTAGAAATTATATCTCAAGTGATTCAATATTAGAGTATCCATAGAAACATTCTGGTCTTAAAAAAAGCAGTGACAGTAAAAGGAAGTGAACTTGAGCAAGGTAATCTAAACAGAGCTGGAATGTGGCTTTTTTGTAAGGGCAGATAAGAAATTTTTGATATCAGATCACATATAATTTATGATGTAAACATATACATAAAGGGTTATTTTTAGACAAACTTTTAGATATTTTCAAATAATATTTCCTTACTATAACTTCCTGGTGATAACATTTGTTAGCCAGGACACATAAAGCAAATCATTAAGTCTACTATTGATTTGCCATAAGTTTGAAGTGCATTTCATTGAGATATTCTCCAAATAATCTAAATTAATATTTGAAAATAGTTTTCATAAAGGGACCCGGCAATCGTTAAGAGGGCTTTAAGATTTATGCAGTAATATTGTGGATAGCATTATAAAAATCTTTGAGTGAAAC
>JAQIWF010000960.1:0-14340 GCA_034694965.1 Ceratozetes gracilis
AACAAGTTCTTAACATAGAATTTTGATGTTTTCAAATTCCTGATAATTGTCTCAAAAGAAGTTTTCAAAAATAAAAAGAATTTTCAATTCATTGTAAGGAAGTAATCAAATAATTGTTTTGTAATTAATAATTATATATATAATTACTAATTATTTATTGTTTTATTGACGAAATCAAAAGAGGAAAATATAAACAAAAGTAAGAATCAAAAAGTTATCACTTTTCAAATGAGTTGTTCCCAAAAATCAATAGTTCCTGACATGAGATCAATTGAATTAAGGAAATGATTTGTTCCCAAACTTTTAAGTCATTGTTTGCTCAAAATTATTGATTTATTTTTCCAAACAAATATTTTGTGGCGAAATTGTATTCAATTTTGTTGTCTATATATTGAATATTGCTTTGAATTTGTTGACTGACGACAAACTGCAATAAATTACAAATAAAATTCTAATAAGTAATCAATTATTGAGTTTATTTGTGGCCAATTCGAGATCATTAGTCGAAATTAGATCCGGAATCAAAAGTTTTGACGAAAGAAACACAAATTCATTAGAGTTTAGAGTAATGTTAGAAAAGAGGAAAGAATTCATTTATTTTTTTTGAATAAAGATTTTTATTCAATGAATGAAAACAGAATACAATCGAAAATTTATATTAAAAGTTGAATTATTACCTAAAAAGAGTAAACCTCTGAGGTATTCGTCCGTCTTTGCTATTCAGTGCGGTCTCAATGTCTTCGAGTGGAGGCAATTGTTTGAGGTCTCCCAGAGCTGCCACTGAGACACGGCTTCGGAGCACTTTTGTTGCCACTCTTCTGATATCCTCTTCAGTCACTCTATCGATTTGATCGATGAAATAATGAGCAGATTTTCGGTGACCGTTGGCCAACACCTGTCGGCCAATGTCTTCAAACATGACGGGACGGGCCTCTAAATTCATTAATAACATTGATTTGAGTTGAGTTTTGGCGCGTTTTAGCTCAACCATAGAACCGGTTCGACTCATATTTATTGTTTCGCCGATAATTACATTTAATAAGTCTCTTAGCTGTGAGGGATGTGCCGACGCCTGTATACAGAACAGTCCAGAGTCACTGTACGCGTGATTATAAGCAGTCGCGCTATACATCCAATGGAATCGATTCAATACATTTGTATACAAACGAGTATACATTCCCTTTCCGGGACCGCCAGCAGAGAAGGAGCCGCCGCCACCCATAACCATATTGAGGACACAGATAGGGATGAAGTCATTTTCGTCCTGATGTGAAAAGCTTTCCAAACCTAATACGAAGTGAACTAATTCTGGTATTGGTGTCGGCCCTAAACTAACATTTGAGAGGTCTTTCTCAACAGTAACCACTCCTCCCGTATACTGTGCCACAGAGTTGTCCACTTCGATAATGCTTTTACTATTACGGAGGAGAGTAGAATCCTGTGTCCAAATGGGTTGTGTTTCTACGAAGTACTTGTGGGCCAACTCTATGAGCCTTTCGTGTTCGACCCCAACTCCGGCCAAAACCATTCTATTCGGTGAGTGATAGCTCTTAATGTAGTCGAAAATCACGTGTCGGTCAATGACAGCAAATGATTCAATGGGACAGAGTTTGGGCAGACCTAAGGTATTGCTCCGATAGGCAGCCGAATGGATGAGTTCGAAAAGAATGGGTTCGGGATCTGATCTCATAGAGATGTCCTCCAACTCGAATTCAATCATTTGTTTTGCAAAAGATATTTCTTCAGTCGTTATCTTAGGCCTGAGAACAGCTTCTGATAATAAATGGACGACAGATGAGAGGCCCCGGGAGTCTATAGAAGCCGCATATATGAGGGTATCCCTCGACCCCTGACAGTCGCAAATACCGCCGAATTTCTCTAAACTTCTCATAATTTCGTCTTTATTTCTGAAATCAACGGTTGAATTGAAGGCCAATTTCTCCAAGAAGTGTGAAATACCCGCCGGATGTGAGACCTCATAACGAGAACCGGAATCTATAACAACACCGACTGTACAGAACTGTCCGAACTTGTTCTGAGAGGCCACTCGAAGTCCATTACTAAGAGTTGTCACTTTCGTCTCCTGGTCTTCATTAGTAATGGTCGCGAACACAGGTTTTGGAAAACCTAAGAATGTAATAGATATTAATGGATGGCCTCAAAAGTGATGCAATCGGTAAAGACCTGCCAATGGCTCCGACAGCGATGTCTGACTGATTTGATTGGCATTAAGTTGCGGTGAATTACTATTGAAACTACTCTTCAGACGATTAAATTGACTGAAGACTTGTTTCTTATTATTTAGATTAGATCTGTTGATCACCGATCGGAGACTACATCCGATAGCGTGAAAGGCAGCCATAATCTCAATGCCTTTTACCGATTCCTCTGCGCACGCCTTAAGACATCTTCATTATTATTAACCGTAAATAACGGCTTTAATTACAAACAATATTATCATTCATTTCAATACAATCCGAAATACACTTTAAAGACGTAATATATGGACACTATTTATGTCACCAAAGATGTGATGCAATGATTTGTATTTGAAATTTGTGTTATTATTGTGTCAAAGAGTAATCGATGGCCACATTCACTGCACATAAGGACAAACTGGTTGAGTGTCCCTTCGATAAGAACCATAAGATTGCGGTCAGGAATCAAATAAAGCATATCATAGAATGTGAACAAAAAGTTGTGTCAAAGTTTTCGGTCTGTATTTATAACGCCACTCATCGTATGGCCAGACATGAGTTCGCCAAACATATCAACAACTGTCCCGACGGCAGACAATATGTTAGAGAAGTCTATGCCTCGAAACAGACAAATAGCGCTGATAGTCATCAGGAGATAACATCTTTGAATTCCTCTTCAGTTAAATCTCAAATTACTTCCAATACTCAAACAAATGAAGAATCAGATGAAGACAATACTGATAACTGGGATAACGATAATTGTCCGCATTATTCAATATATGACTCAAAACCAGTGAATACCAACGATAATATCCCTGCCATTAGTGGGGCAAAATTGAGCAAGAACCAGAAGAAGCGCAATCGGAAAAAGACGGCCAACGCTTCCAAACAGTCTAATAGTGTTTGGGATTAAATTAATTACAAATCATTTAAAAACATTTCAGTCGAGACTTTATTTTAAATTAAAGATTTTTATATTTTTATATTTGAGACAATATTTTGTGGAAAAATAGGAAACACTTATTCTTCGAAATATTAGTCCATTTCTCATAAAACAAATAAAAGAGTTTCACATTTTGTCCACTGTTTTAATTCCGAGTAATGAGAGACCGGTTTCAATGATACGAGCGGTGGCCTCACACAGAATAATACGATTATAGTTAACGGTCTGCTTCTCAACGCCGTCCTCTACAGACTTGACAATACAATAGCACTGGTCGTAGAACTCACTGAAAACTACCGATAATTCGAATAAATAGCCGCAAAGAGTGTGCAAATAGAGGTCATCTGAGATTTGAACGATTACTTCAGCGAATCTTAGTATGAACTTGGCCAGTTTGTATTCTCTCGGGTGAGACAAATCAATATTTGGCATCCGTTCGGCCAATTGTTGGACACTTTCTTCAAGATTTGCTTTTCTGATGATCGACCGAATCCGAGTCAAAGCGTATAACAAATAGACGGCAGTATTTCCGATGTCGGCCAGCATTCGGTTGAAACTGAATACGTATTCGTGGTTCCGGTCGTGACTCAGATCTGCATATTTGATGCATCCGATGGCAATGGCCTCCTGGGCTGCTCTTAACTCTTCGGGAGTCAGTTCTTTATCCCTTCCCTTTTCTTTGAGTTTTGCGAGAGACCTCTCCATTCCCTCATCGATCAAATCTTTAAGCCTTACGGTATCACCTGAACGGGTCTTAAACTTCTTCTTGTCTTCACCTGAAGTTAAAAAAACATTAAAAAATTGAATACCAAAAAGTGTTAATAGGAATGCATACCGAGAACGACCCCAAAGGCGATGTGCTCCACTCTAACCTTCTTTGGGTCTACATATCCAACATTAGCGGCACAATTGAAGAGTATTTGGAAGTGTGTACTCTGTCCGGCGTCAACACAGTATATGATGCGTCCGGCCTTCTCCTCGTTGACCCTCTGCCTAATTGTTGCCAAATCTGAGGTGTCGTAAGTGAATCCTCCGTCAGACTTAACGATAGTCATCGGAGGTATAGATTTGTCGGTTGGGAACAATACTTTTCTGCCCTCGTCTTCAATGAGAAGATTTCTTTCTTCGAGATCTTTGACGACTTCGAGCATCAGTTTATGGTAATAGGATTCTCCCCTTTCTATTAGTTTGGGGCTAATGTCTAATATTCGGTAGACTTCTGTGTATTCCTTTCGTGATATATCGCAGATCTGAGTCCAGGCGGCAATCATTGGTGGCTCTCCCGCCTGCAAACGAACAGTGGTATCGTAGGCCCTCTTCTTAAACTCTGGGTCCTCATCGAAGCGCTTCTTAGACTCCTTATAGAATGCCTGTAAATCTGAGATTGGAGGGGGTTTTGTGCTGTGATCGGGATATTTCTCAATGAGATGCGCCAAAAGCATTCCAAACTGAGTGCCCCAATCGCCGATATGGTTAATACGAAGCACATCCATTCCAACAAATTCTAGAAGTCGGGCAACACTATCGCCAATTATGGTAGACCTGAGGTGTCCGACATGCATCTCCTTCGCTATATTCGGTGAGGAATAGTCGACAATCACTTTATTATTGGAGTCTTGGTTTTGGACTCCATTGACTCGAACGCCATTTAATACAATATTACGAATTGAATCGGAGAAGAACTGTTTGTCGAGAGTAATATTAATGAACCCTGGTCCCGCCACCACTACACTACTGATTATTGAATTCTTAGGCAGTCTTTCTATGAGAGCATTGGCCACATCCCGAGGACTCATTCGTTTGTCAGTCATATATTTGCTTAAAGGGAGGGCACTATTGCACTGGTAGTCGGCGTGATCTGACTTCGCCACAAGAAGTGGTGCGTTCGTCACCTTAGGATAGGCCTCACTTATGGCCTGTCGGAAGAGCTCTCGAATTATATGTAAAACACTATTCATTCCACCATTTTGTGGACCCAACCCTTCACTCATGGCTTTACTATTCGTTTTGTGATTTAAATCTATTTAAATATAAAACAATTGTTTTATTGAAACTAAGAAATGGTTTAATTGATAGAAACCTTTGGTTTGATTATCAGAAGTATTGAGTCGTTTCTGTTGGTCTTCAATGGATTTCTTCAAAATACTTATTCTGTACTTAAGTTTCTTGTTTTGTACCCGAAGTTCATTCAATTGGGCTGTAATTCACATCTATTTATATGAAAATATGTTTCAATCATTGCATAAGACTTACGAATTGAGTCAAAGTCCAGATTAGAAGAACTATTGTCACTGTTTTGAACCAATTGTTGGTATTTTGTCTCCAATTCAGTCAATTTCTTCTCCAATAAGTTTTGTTCATTAAATGAATTTTCCATTATTTTAATTAAAGAGTTAATTGGTTTGCAATGAAAGGCACAACAATTGTCACAAAACACGTGAATCCAAATACACTACAGTATTACCTCACATATAGAGGGGTATAAGACCTCATCATTTTTAAATTGACCCAACACTTCGAGAATGCAAGTATTTTTGATAAAATTGAGAAAGGTGGAGCAGATAACGGTAAAGATGGATCATTTATCCAATTTAATTGAATAAAGGCTATAATTTCTTCATTAATAACCTCTTATTTTTCATTATAACCAATTTATAGATGTGTCTTATATCTAATTTTTTTAGAGCCATTGGTCTTATTCTTAGGTCTAAAATCTAATATTTAAAGTATTTTTAATTGTAGTGAACTGATGTATTATACCGGGTCTTATAGGGCAGGTAATACGGTATACATAGAAGTATTGATCCAATGGTTGACATGTGGTTGATATGGCATTAGATATAACGTAAGCGCTCATCACTATTGCCATCACTATTGCGTGGAAACTTTCCATCCTTTCCATTGAAAGGGCACCGGTTCACGCATTAGGCACTCCTCATATATAATGTGACTCAATAATTGTGGGAACGCATAGTTCATAGAAGGGAATGACTCACTATTTGTGATCCCATTCCACGTATGGGGTATTTAAAGGCATTGATTTGTCCGTCACTTCGTTTTATGCTTTCATTCCGTTTCCTTCACTTCTGTGACAGACTTTAAATTTGTGGTCATTTTAAACGTTAATATTTAGGAATCAATTGATTTAAGTCTTATTTTATTTGTGATATAACTTGTGTTGACTAAAGAGCTGATCCAATGGCGTCGCGATCTCTTTCAATGGTTTTTGGCAGTCGTTCAGCACTTTTCTCGAGTCTTCGAGTCGAGTGTCGAAAATCTAATCGATATTCAGTCCATTCATTGAGTGGTTTGTCTTCAAACAAAACCGTCAAAAGTATGGAAAGTCAGACCAAAGGGTGGACCGACAAAGAGCACGAGGAATGGGTTGACCGCATTTTCGGATCACTTAAGAAGAAGCCAAAGACTGCCCGAACCGAAGACAAGACCAAAGCCATGACTAAGAAAACTCAATAATGTTCTCAATATTAGGTTTATATTAGGAATTAATTTTCAATTTATTTTTGACACATTTCTCGAGTATTATAAGAAATCTCATGTTTTCACTCAAAACACACTTTTGTTATAATTCTGTTCAATAAATATTGCATTCAATTGAAGTCATATTTCATTTATTAGCAAAACATAAAAGTATTTATAAAACAAAACATTAATTGTTAACAATTTGAGAGTAGCGGGTGTTGTATGGTGTGCCACATATTTGCAATGATTATCATTGAATGACATTAAGACTTCTGCCAACCCTCACAAATGCATCGATGGTCTGCTGAATGTCTTCATTTGAATGCGCGGCTGATATCTGGACCCGAATCCTAGCCTTGTCTTTGGGCACAACCGGATAACTGAAGCCAATCACATAAATGCCATTTTCTATACAAACAATTGATTAATTGATTAATCGTGGAAATGATGTAATAGTACCGAGCATTTGATCGGCAAAAGTTGAAGCCAGTCGTGCGTCTCCGATAAAGACGGGACAAATGGGATGATTGTCACCCTTTGAGAGGATTTCACTAATTATTTAATTAAAAAGTTTTGTCAAAACGAACCAAAATATTGAATCCAAAGTTTTTCATTTCAGTTCTGAAAAGTTTTGTGTTTTTCTCTACTTTTTCAGTGAGTGAAGAGTTTTCGGTCAATAAATCAAACACTTTAGAGGCGGCCGCGACCACTGCTGGCGGCAAAGAATTGGAGAACAGGTATGGGCGAGACCTCTGCCTTAATAAATCGATCAACTCTTTGTTACCAGTAGTATATCCACCGGCGGCGCCGCCCAGAGCTTTACCCAGAGTTGAATTAATTATATCGACTTTACCATTGAGTCCTACATATTCTTCAGTACCCCTTCCAGTGGCACCAAAGAAGCCCGTGGCGTGACATTCATCAACAAAAACTACTGCGTTATAATTTTCCGCCAATTCATAGATAGCTTGAAGTGGCGCCACATTCCCATCCATACTGAAGACACCGTCAGTGGCTATGAGTCTGTTTCGTGCATTTTGGCTCTTCTTTAGAATCTGTTCCAAATCAGACATATCTCTGTGTTTATATCGAGATCGTTGTGCTTTACTGAGACGAATGCCATCAATAATGGAGGCGTGATTTAACTCATCCGAAATGATTACGTCTTCGGCTGAAAGAAGTGCTTCGAAGAGTCCTGCGTTGGCGTCAAAACAACTCGGATACAAAATAGCGTCTTCGCGACCGTGAAATTTGGCGATTTTGGTCTCAAGTTCTTTATGGATGTCTTGAGTGCCACAAATAAATCGGACAGAACTAAGTCCCGAACCATATTTGTCGAGGGCTTGTTTGGCAGCCTTCACCACTTCTGGGTTACTCTATTATCACAAAAGAAAAATTCACAAATTATTCTGTTCTTAACACAGAATTAGATCTCAGAATCTCTAATATTAATCTATAATGAAGTATCAAGAACATCTTGATCAAAATTCTGCCTCAATTGCATATAATTGTAAATATTGTAAAAGTAATAGTAATTTGACGAACAGATAATCCGAGGTAATTGTTGGCACAGAAGTTGATCACTTTGTCTGCCCTTCCCTTCACATTAATATGTGAGTCCTGTCGGGAAGTGATAATCCGTTCGGTCTTCCAAACGCCAGAATCTTTGATTGATTGCAATTCATGGTTGAGAATGGCTTTAGTGGTCGACCACTTCTGACGCACAAAATTGCCAAAAGGTTTGGCTTTTGAGAGATTATTAATCGATTCAAACCATCGATTGTTGGCTTAAATTATACGAAAAAAAAGTTTTACAGAATTTGAATGAATGAAAGCCATAAAAGAAGACCAAATTTGTCTAATAATGACATTTAATGGCAAATAAATACCTTTTATTATTCGATTCATGACTTATCAAAACTTCCGTCAATTTCATGGATGTAAAAGCCTTTTGGCGATACAACTTTGGACGGACTTTGGACTGGTAGGACTGGTAGGCTACATGTACAGACCTAATGCACTAAACATACACCCATCAAATGCATTTATGTTTATAGCGTTAAGTTTATGCACCATGCAGATTCTAGGGTTATTTTTCAAGGATAAAAGTTGTATTGAGTCGTTCCGAATAACTGGAAACTTGTTGTTCGACCACTTTTGGGGAACAAACAGATGTCACCACTCCTTCATCCCAATTATTACTGCCTTTCGATGCATTACCAAAGAATTTCAAATTTTGACAGATTTTACATCAGTATTTTACACTGTAAGGGGGCCGACACCAGTGGCTCACCACTCCATACACCAGTCTGTGAGGAACTCACTTGAGACGAGTCTCAGTTTTGTTAAAGTTTGGGCTCAGTTTAGTCATACTGTTTGTCACTATTTTTATATAATAGATAATAGATACTGGTTAAAAATCAATATTCATTGGAATACTAGCTGTAAAACATTTTTATATATCTAGTATACACTGACTGACAACAGTGAACAGGTCAATTTTAATCGTTATTTGGAGAGATGTTCAGCTTGTTTTGACACTTAAACATTTGAAGGTATTTTGTTTTTCTTTATTTCACTTTTTGTATTCCTATAATATATGAGTTTGGTTGAGGGGTTGGTCACAATGATCGGGTTAAATATGCGGTTCCATTAGTTGGCAGACTTTTTTTAGTATTTAGGTATACAGAGTGATAATAATAAAATAGTGGTCCACTCCCCTGACTCCTTGCATAGGCCTCTTCTATATCGCCGGATGTATTCAATTAAAGGCATATGAATTGGGATGAAAGACAAACGAAACATTCATTTTAGATGAAATTCTCATGAAATTTATGACAATCATGGTGATTTATTGCTTTTTTTTAATGAAATCTCTTACTTTATTCTCAATTTCCCTGTTTATCAATGAATACTATGTTTGCCTTACTTTGAGTTCAGATATAATTAATTGAATACAAGAATTGATAGAAACATAAATGTTTAGATTTTGTGCTCTTCACACAAACAAATGAATTGATTGAAAAATGTTAATATATTTAATATACTGAGACATACATTAAGTTTGCATTTATTCTGAATTTATGACATGAAAAGATCATTTATGAAAATGTCTAGGTTGATAGTTTAAAATCAGTACCTACTACATAACAAAGCAATAGATTACTTATTCATCAACAAGTAATAAATTATTTAAATGTAAATGGTAAGTTTATGATGTGAACTGGCACAATTTAATGTTGACATTAACATCATAAATATAATAAACTCTCTATTAGTGAAGTATTAAAAAATTGATGTGTTTTTGTGAGCAAGTGCAATTATATAATAATGTTCTGGAAAGTTTCAGGTGGTAATATGAGCATGTACAGCACACCATAACAGCCATCGTTTGGAATTTGAGTCTCAATACAATTGTGGTCCTATTCTTCTGACAGTGTGTTGTGTTGCGTGCGTTTCACTCCATAACAAGACTTGTGTTGCATAACAACTGTGAATATTGTTTAAGTTTGAGAAATGCAGTTCTGGACCCGTAGTGGAGATTGTAGTGGAAATCTATGTGCACCTGCTTTGGTCGTGTCTCAGACAATATTATCTCCGCTTACAGTAATCGTGACTTTCATTTCTCAAATGAACAGAAATCCGAAGAACTGAGAACTGAGTTCTGCATTAAGTGCTTAAAAAAGTTCATAACATCTCTGAAGGCGTCAAACAATTGTCAAATTCATAAAAACATATTATAAAAAGTGTTCTGCAATTGAGAGTTGGATTGAAGACTATTAGCAGATTTTAATTGTATTTTACGTGAAAATGTCGTTAAAACTTATTGAACGCAAACGAAACGGTCTGAATGTCGTCAACTGTTTCTTCTATTCGGGTAATTATATAACCATTTATTGCACATAAGTTTCCTTATTGTTTAAAATGCACTTTAAATACATTATTAACTTTTGTTTCGTTTCTTCTCAACCGAAATGTCATTTTGTTTTTTAAACTTCTTTTTCTTAATGTCTTCTCTTTTCTCATGCGATCCCTAATTGAAAACCCCTTCAAACTATTCATTTGATTGGAGACACTCTTTTAAATTCAATTTTAATGATTGATTTGCCATTAATACCATTTATACCGAACGAGAATTCCAAGAAAAATAAATATTTAAATACATAATTGAATGCAGAAAGAGATCAAAGCCTTGAGTTTGAAATACTTTTTATAATTATTGCGATAAAATCTCATTTTTTCTGATTCCTATCTCAGATAATGATTCTTGAAATCGTGAAAAATTGAAAAACAAGATAAATTGTCAACTTTTCAAATGAATAGCCGATAAGCTTTAAATATTTGGATAATTTATTTGATGAAAACCAAAATCCATTTCCACCGAAACCACTGAATATATTTAAAACTCTAATCCCAATTGAGTAGTAAATTATGGAGTATTTAAGAGTTAATTTCCCAATAAGTCAAAACTTATGAATCATAGCTAAAGAAATAAACTTGACTTCAATCTCAATGAATGTTTAAGTTTTCTTCAAGTTTTTCAATCAAAGGAAAAACAAAATCTCAAATAAGTTTGATTCTGAAGTGAAACTAATAACGGGTTTTCTGTGAAACTCTATAATTAATGTCTGAATTCAATCAGACATTTGATTCATTGATGAATAAAATTTTAAAATCCTTTGTTTTATGGAATAATTTGAATAATACTTTGGCCGATGTCTTACAGCTCTGGCCTGCATTGTTCCATACCTGAGCGCTCATATGCGAGAGATAGGTATAACCAAAATACAGTCGGCATGGATTACATCAATTGTGGCCCTCATCAGTATGACTGGACCGTTGTGTTTGGGGCCAATTGCTTATAAATGTAACAAGTACAAAGTGATTCTCGTTTTCTGTCTCCTGCTGTCATTCATTGCTTACACGGCATTACTTTTCGTACCAAAAGTCATATTAACCGAAAGACAACCAAAAATTCATTTCGACTGCACTCAAAGCGTTTTACATATCGAGCGGTGCCCTAATTGGGAGGGACAGTGTCATATATATCCCAAAAGACCCGCCACAAACTTCTCAAATTTCCATTTTACCGGATGCACTTATGAGTGCCCCTTTGTAAGCAATAGTCATAACTCTTCGTGGTATCCAATCCATGTCTGCTTCAGAGGTATTGACACACAAAGCGATAACTGTAAAGGTTTGTATGATCTGGTCATCTAAGCAATAGTCTCATACAATTGTGTTATAGCTGTCCATGATACTCCATTCGAAGCTCAGACTACACGAAGAACCGATAAGAGTGACAAAGAAACTGATAATGAAGTCCTTCAGTTTGACTCTCGATTTGATAGATGGCCAGTGATTGAGAGCTCTCCGGATGATATCGTGGATCGTGTATTCAATGGTCTGCCGACGTGCAGTTACCGACCGGCACCACCTCTATTAGTGAATCAGGTGCTATACTCCAATGTCCAGTGCAAACCATTTATTCAGAGCTGTAGTGTCTTCTGTAATATAAATCTAAGACATCGTCGAAAATCAACGGGTGATAAGGAGTTACCGCACAGACTGCCCACTCCTTGTCTTATAGAGACGGGAGACCCCAAACAAACGTTTTATTTATATTTATTGATCAGATCTGTGGCAGACTTCGCACTTTTTACGGCTTATACTCTTTTGGACGCCCTCTCAATAGCCATGACTAACGATTTCGACTCAATATATGGAGGATTCTCCAAACTTTGGGCAATTATGATACCAATGATCGCGTGGCCCCCTATTGTCGGCCAACTCGTTGACTATTTCTCGACAATTGATGGCCCAAACTATGCGCCGCCGATCATTGTCTTCGATGGACTGGTGATAATCAGCGCCTTTCTGGTGATAATGATGCCGCTCTCACCAATTAATCTGCTCTCTAAGTCAGTTTCCCAACATATTGATGGCAAAACAGCACCGATTGTACCCACAAACGAGTCTTATCCGCGACAACATAGCAAAGGATCTGCTTTTTGTCGACTTTTATTTCTTTTTCCTCTCATTTTGTTGTTGGGCTCTGAATGGGGTCTTTTGGAAACATTTCTGCACCCGTTTTACATAAATATGAAAACCTCTAAATTATGGATAGGACTGACATTTACGGCCAGTTTTGGAGCGGCCGCACCCTTTACTTTCATCGCCAAGTCTTTAATAAATGGAGTCGGAAGAGTGAATCTCATAATTCTGGGCTTTATATTCTATGGCCTTCGTTTGGGCGGAATATCATTCCTCTTATACCCAAAATGGCTAATAATTCCTTTCGAAATGATGGAAGCGTTTAGTCTTCCAATCGCTTGGATTGGAATCACATCCTATTGTCATCATCTCATAAAAAGAAGTCCAAATGCGAGTACATTCGCGACGGGAACCATATATCAGAAATACTCGCCTCATATTATACTTCAATATACTCTTAATTTGATTCATTTCGGTGGCGGTCGAGCCTTGGGTGCAGTGATTGGAGGCGTTTGGCTTTACTCATGGCCTGAATATAACAACTGGTGGTTTTGGCTCAACGATGTTGACATCGATTACGCTGAAGGATATACTTATTTAGAGGATGGCTTTCGGGTACTCCTTAGAGTTACCGCAATTATATCTGTTTGTGTGGGGCTTTCACTGGCAGTGATATACCACTGCTGTTGTGCACCAATACTCTGCAGATCTAAGAAATCCAAAACCAAGAAACCAATTAAAGACAATTCTCCGGCAGTTGTATTGAATGGCAATTATTCGCGTCTATTAGAGTCACAGCAATCGGAAAATCTGCAAATGAGACAAAACAAAACTAATGGTTCGCAACAAACCCGGAATAATATCGATCAGAACAGAATCAAAATGGCAGACGAAGACATTGACGAGGATGAGACTTTACTTCCCAATAAGTGAGGTTAGTTCTCATCGCACTGACAGCTATTTTATATACACCAAAATTAACGTTAATATCATTTAAAAATAATTTTATATTCGATTCCTTTTAAATGACTATTTTGTTGATAAAATTAAAGTTAACTTTTGATATGAATTTATTTATCACATAATTATTCACTCATTTCGTTATGTAATTTATATTTCATATAAGTTTAATCGATAACTTTAAAAGTTTATCTTTTATTCTGACATAAAATTTAATATATTTGATGTAAATATTTGAAGAAAACTTGTTTTGATTATTATTATTGAGATTTATTGTAATTTAATTTAAAAAATATAATTAAAAACTTAAAGGATTACATTTTGATATTCATGTTTCCATAAAATAATCACGAATTCCATGTAATTTCAATGGAAAACCGCTTTTTATACAAATATTTCTATAGTTTTTTATATTTATTTCTGAAGTTTTGTTGGGGGGCAGCAAATGAGCAGGTATGCACAGGTATGCTAATGTGATGATAGGCTTGCTTTTTATGTTAATCATTTTTCTAACAATAGATATGACGATAAGCGCTTCCAAATTATGCAGAAGCGTTGTATCTCTTGTTTGGCACCAATTTTTAGTCATCTTAGAGATAATAGACACCATTCTTTAGGTATATATATATATATTTTAATTATACATGTATAAATATACAGTACGGAAAGTGAATTAGAGTATAGGAAATTTTGTATTACATTAAGTCTATGAGGGGTACAGTTAAATATCTTAATTATAAACTAATTAAAATATAATTATCAAGA